>JAQFZC010001530.1:0-29323 GCA_034695205.1 Dicyrtoma fusca | reverse complement strand
GTGTGTCTCTATGTACGTGTAGCATGACGTATACCCGTAGCGAGAGTTCCCTTTCAAGTACCAAGTTTCCAATAAACTCCTGTCAAATGCCAAAGATAACTTAGAAACTTGGTTCAATTTTTAATGAATATCCAAGTCCGAGTTGATGTACGTGTAAAAGCTACATAAAACACATTCGATTACTGATACATCATAGCAGACCATTCATTTGTTCACCATCACAGACTCACTCCACTCGTCTCCACCGTCCGTCCGTCCGTCCGTCCGTCCATTGTCTTTCATTGGAACTAGTTGTTGTACTCTGTAACCCACCTGGTCGTTTCTCGCTCTGGCTATGCCTCCCTGATTTATACACAGACTGTGAGCTCAAGGCTAGATTATGAATCACTTGGTGAAGTACATACATGTGGCAGGTCTACAGAATACACACCTATAAGCATGCACCGGAATAATAGCTGACTGAATCTGATTTTATTCGTGGTTTGAATTGACGTTGAGTCGTGTATAGCACTATAGGGAGGGAACTTGTATGGCCTGCCATAAAGAATGTTGATGAATACGAAGGATTGGAGTTTTGAGCCCATAATACATGAGTAGTATAATATAGTTATGACCATTATAATAATAATTTTGAAATATAACAACTTTTAAAGTATTTGCTCATGATATAAAATTCAAATTGTTCATCCCTTCATTTTTCATTTTTCATTGGACTTTATACCATACACACACTACACACTACACACACTAGAATATTTTTTTTCTCTAACAACTTTTCCCGTCTGTCTGTTCGCCTCTCTGTTGAAGCTCCTCAGATCTCGACTGACGAGTGTATAAATCATCCACCCAGCCATCTTATTTCCCTTTAATCGTTTATATTGAGAATCCAGCACGCATCAATGAGCTCTCCAAGGGAAAATCTCCCAACAAAGCCGACCGCAATTTATTCCTTAACAAGTTTCAATTAAATATTCAAAATGTATTAACTGCTAACTGCACCGTCTCTTTGTACTGTATGTAGTAGGCATAGCACACTCATTGGCTTACCCAACATTCTCCATGCTATTTAATTTTATAATTATTACGGCCCTCCAGGCCAGCACTGCACTGCACTGCACTACCCTGTGAGCATGCGCAAGTTTGTATTGGACCATCCATTGTAATATAATAATGTGTACCGTGCTAGTTGGATTTTATGGACTGCAATTATTATTACAAAACTACAACCAATTTCTTACGCCCATTCTATTGGAAGAAATTTCAAGAAATCCATGGCTATGGGCGATACACGCATAGGTAGGTACATACTTGCTAGTGCGTATTCATAAAGCGGAAGGGAAATGAATTTTAAGAATGCAGAGGGTAAGCAAAAATGGTTACGTCAGTTTTTAAGGGGAAAAAAGTGTTGTAATGTTTTGTACGATTGGTGCTGGAGTCATGAGTGTAATGGATGCGTGTGTTAAATGTTAGTCCACTGAGTACCGTAAAATGTTTCAAATTCAAAATTTATTAATATTTTCCCTCGTAATATTTTGTGTGGAACATGGCACAACTTTTTTGAAGAAAAAAAATCCTGTCATTAGACGTCTCACTGTAATCAGCCGGTAGTAAAAAGTAAAATATGAATGGAGGAAGGAAAGAGAGAGAGAGAGAGAGAGAGAGAGAGGCGGGGGAAAAAAAGTTCATTTCTCCCTTGAAATGAAGACTGAGCCTAAAATAGAGACATAATTCAAGCTCAGACGTTGACAAATAATAGAGTTAGTAAAAATAAGCTGGCCAAGCAGTCTTCTCCTACTTAAGACTATAAGTACGGGTTTTACATGGAACTGTACGAGTGTAAGTATACTAAAGGGAGATATATGGTCAGAGTGCCTCGAATCATGAGTCTACAATGTGTATGAGGCAATGCAATGCAATGGAGGAAGCTCCATTTTGCTCCCATTGCATTTGTAGGATTGAACTCGTAGGAAAAGAAACTAACTTGTACCTACGTACGTTGCTTTTGACGTAGTTGCTACTCCTATATAGCAGCAGTAAGATCCATGTAAGGTAGGTAGTTGGTAGTTTCCAAGACCGACGAAGCATCGCGTAAATTACAGTGTTATTTCCACTTTTCCTTCAGTAATAAATTAGGATGTGAGACCATTTCACGTCTTTTCCTAATACTTATGCCTTGCCGCTACAGCTTACAAGAGTAATACACATAATATTTCTCAGTCTATAAGAAAACATTAGAAATCCTATACAAATATCCGGAGAGACTTTATACTTTATATATATCAGCATATCTCAAGTACTGATAGCTCAAGGAACGGGAGGGGCCTCCTAAAAATGAGGTCATACAATATTTGGGGTCCAAAACACCTTTCAAAAGCATCGTATTTTGAAAAATGTATGTTTCAATTTAGCAAAAATAAACATATTTTCATTTTTCAAAAAAGCAAAACCCTAAATCTACAATTTACTTTTGAAAAATATCAAATTAATACAAAATTCGTGCGCATTTTCTCCTTCTTACAAAGTTACCGTGTCTACTATGAAATGCCCCAAATAGTCAACTCCCGAAACGACCACTCCTGCTCCATATTACGAATAGATATCTGTATTTCAAACTGACTGGTGAGCAGTGGGTTGGGTGGGTCTGATGGAGATGGGAAATATAGGAAATATAGGAAAAGTCTTTAGGAGTTTCTCCGTACCCGTTACCATAGCGTGGTGGCTACATTATTATGGTCGTAGTTGTGTGCTTCCATCGACTTGGAAAGCTTTTCCTAAATTTCCCTTCTAGACGCCTCATTCCTCCCATACATTTCTATTACTGGAGAGAGAGAGAGAGAGAGAGAGAAGGAGCTGGCGTGCTCGAAGGGCTCTTAGACTCTCTGCTGAGATGCAGTGAGTCGGGCTATTAGAATATAAAGCCATTGAAATGGCTCCGGCAATGGGAAGAAAAAGCCTTGCCGAAGTCAAAGTCAAAGGCAGGCCCAAGTGGAAGGTGGTACACAAGAGTAGTAGGTATATAGATATAGGGACCATGGTATATAGGGCAGCTATACTAGGCTATAGGGCAGCTACCTCCCGATAGAAGCGTTGCTTGTAGGTCTACTTTGGGCACTCGGTAATGTGGACATGCTGAATAAAAAGGGAGCCACACATTCACATTTCCATGAACATACATTGTTGTGTTGTAAGTTTGATGATGCGGTGCATGTGAGTAAGTAGTTATTTGGCTGCATGGGTAAATCCTTAATAGTCTCACAAATTTCACCTCTTCCAACTCCTATATGGCAATAATGGCTCCGTCTCTCTCAAACTTCTGTGGTCGACATCTCTATCCTACTTTGGATTTATTTCCCCTAATAATGGCTCAGGAGTGCCCTTGCCTTTCATTCCCGAGGCTTTCTCGCCATCCGCAGATAGCATTTCAGATTTTACCAATACAATAACCAAGCATAAACGATGGTCCTACATATAGCTATAGGCATATACTCTACATATATTCCATTACATTCAAAACTACGCGTCCATTTTGTCTACCGGATCGGATTTGAATTTTGCCAATAGTAGCCCAGAAATTATAAGGAGTAGGTAGCCTCGTATAAAAACCCGCACCGTCGATGGAAACATAGACACACTATAGCCCTGGCCCTGACATGGCCCTGCGGTTTTAAACTTTGAAAAATTCAAAATTCAAAACCAGTACAAAAGATTACGGAGGCCTCGAGAATTTATGATAGCAATATAAGGAAATAAGAAATTTGAAAAAAATACATTCCCGGTGACGGTGAAGCACACAGCAGAGGGAATGAAAATGGTGAAAGCGAAAAAGAAGGGAAAAGCGTATAAATGGAAATGGCGAAAGTGAAAAGTGGAAGGAACATTGGAGGGGCGTCCTTATTTATTACTTTGATATTCCATCGCTTTTCCTCGGCTCCGTTCCCTCAAATTATAATAGAGCCATATGTTCCATCACTAACGACACTTTCATCCACCACCCCGAAAAAACAAAATCACGAGAAGAAAAAAACTCCACCAATATGCTCCCCACATTTTATGCATCCCAGCAGGAATAAAGTCGGGGAAAGGCCTGTACGAGCATTCCATAGTTACATTGTACATACATAGTTTGAAAATCTGATCCCATTCTACATACTTTCTCTACACTACTTCCAGCTATAAAGTACCTATGAACTCTGGCTTTTTTCAATTCTCTACGAATTCCCGCCGTACAAGCACACACATACACACACACACACACTGTCCAAATACCATTATTTTTCAAATTCAATAGTACCAGCTATGTACAATCTATATACTCAAGGCTCATTCAACCAAGTGTACTGCCCAAAGAAAATATTATGACATGGGCATTTTAATATGAAGGAAACCCCAAAGTATTTTCTGAAGGGAAGAGCTTCCCGCCATTACTGCCTCTTTGAGATTCAAATGCCATTTGCCATTTTGGACTGTTTTGAAAGAGGGATGTTGAGGGGAGATAAAGAGAGTGAATGGGCCCCATAACATTAAGAAACTAGTTTTGGAGGGGGCTAACGTTAGTTTGGGTCCTTCCTTCGTATTTTTAATGCCAACTTTCCCATGTATGAACATTATTATTCTTTCTTGGAGGAAACTGTGAGGAGCCCTTAATTACAATTTGATGTATTTCCCTTCTTTTTGGGTCATTTAGCTTCACTTGGTATAAAGGAAGTGTGTGGGGTATGGAAATATGGGCTAAAGATAGCTATACATAAAGGGAAATGTTTCACTGGATTTTCTCCCGTTCTTTCGTTCTTTCTTGGTCATTTGGTGTGTGTGCTAGTCTAGGATGGACGGCTACGGCCATGGCTATTGCTAGTAGCTAGTAGAGCCCATTACAATAATGGACCCATCTAGAAGCATTTCTTGAAAGTTTTTTTCCGCTTTACTTTCTCCATGTCCGCCGAGTACAGAGATCGTGTGTACTGGTGGTAGTGGCCGTTAGACTGCAGTATGAAATGAATGAAGGTAGTGTGGGGAGTGGCGCGTAGAAGCGTGGGCTTTCTTTTGGAAGTTGGATGGATACTCACTGTAGAGTCATTCCAGGGATATGCTGCAGCCATTTCCATTTCCACAATCGTTTCCGGCCTAAATTACTTTCTTATCCTGGAAATAATGATCCAGCAACGACTAAGCCTTTCTCCTTTGTTTTCCCCGTCTTTATGCCTCCGTTAGTCTTTTCAACTGGGCAGAGGGAAAGTCCTATCAGCCTTCATCGTCATTTCCATTCCACATGGATTTTCTTTTCTCTTTTTCCCATTTCTTCTCTCTCTTTCTTTCTGTCCTGAGTTTAGTTTCCATGGAATTATTGTAGACTTTCTCCTTATCCTTGGGATCCTATGAGAATGGACCACTACAAATCTTGAGATTAACAATGGAAGGCAGAGCATTGAATGGAGCTGATATGGTGAGATAAGTCATTGTGATAAGCAAATATATATTATGGACTCTGGAATTTCTTGTCTCCATGGCTTCTTCCTTTGACATTTTACTGGATTTCTATGTCTACTTTAATGTCCGCTTCTCCTACAACTACAAGCACTGGAAACTGGGAATGGGAAGCCATTCTTGTAAATCTTGTTGTTACCTAATCAAACCCAAGAATTTTTAGTCTTGTAGTCATAGACATTGCCATGTGGCCTCCTATAGCTCTAGACCGTCTATAGTAGCCCCTGATAAATTTTCCATTGCAAATGGCACTTCCATGCTAATTTGCTAATATGTAGTTTGGGAGGACCGGCCATTAGGGAAATGTATTTGTGTGTGTGTGTGTGTGTGTGTGTCTGTGCGGGAGCGATGGAAAAAAGGAAGAACAAGTTAAAATTGGGAATGGAAAATTTTCTCTTCAAATTAAAGACAAGGCCAGTATATCTCTGGACCTACAACGGCATAGTAGACGCGATCCTTATATACATAGCATGGGTGAAGACGCTTTGTGGGCTGCGTCCATTCTCCATTGAAGTCCAAACAATCAAAAAGTGTCTATTATTTGCTTACAAAAAGTGTAAATACCATTTTACTAATGTTGAAAAAGTGTAAATATCCGACTTCCTGCTTTTCAAAAAGTACCTATGTAGGTATATTTGTTTTACTACCGTTGAACAAAAGTAAATAGTCGATTTCGTGTTTTTGCAAAAGTGCAAATATCGGTTTTCCTACTTTTGAAAAATCCTAGATTCCAATTTTTCTGTTTCAGAAAAAGCTTAAGTAACACAATCACTCCTTTTGAAAATACTAATTTTGCACTATTTTGCGTGTGCAAAAATGTTATTTACACGTTTTGACTTTTTGCTAAAAAATAAATAAAAAGTTGATTGTTGGGCATTTGTTTTTAAAATGACGCAGCTTCTAAGCTGGGACTGCGGTCCTTCCCCAGAAGGCCTCTCCACCCACGCTATATCCATTATCCCCGTAGTTGTGTTTCTAGTGCATAAATGGCGGAAATAAAGAATCTAATGGAGGCTCGTAGAGCTCGTGAGGAATGGAGCGGACTGGGAGTTGATGGAGGCTTCATCAGTTGCCATCTACATATATTTGAAATTATCAAGTGCAGAGCCATGGGAGAGAGAGACTATAGACGTTGGAGGCCGAGGCAGTTGCCTAATAGTAACTTTGAAGTAATGTGAAGCTATTCTGGACGATACGGCTTGTACATGGAGTAGAAAACTCATTGAGTTTGGAAATGTTGGGAAGGAGAAATTCCCTTTCATATTGAGTACATAAAGGGTGGATGGTTTGGGATGCAGAGAGCAGTAGATTATGTCCCTCACGACGATCCTTTAAAATAGGCTAATTCCATTTTAGACGGTAATGTATGTTTATGGGAATGGATATGAGTATGGCGATGAGCACGTATGCAAAATAGTAGATAGAATTACTTCAAAGGCCTCGTCTCCCAGACCCAGTCTCTCTACGCAGAGAAGAAATGAAGAGAACTATGACAATTTCCCATGAAAGCTTTAAGCTCAGCTGTAGAAAGTAAAGATATATAATACATATAGCATATACACAGTGGCACTCAGCCTATAATACACGATATCATAATAGTAAGTTAGAATTGCTCAGCTTTACAGCAAGTAGCTACCTAGCTCCGTGGAGCTCACTCCGTTTCGTTTCAGTTAAGAGCACTTGGGATGTAATGGGAAGTAATGTAATGCCATGGCATGCCATAGGCTGGGAGCGTATAACTACATCACCGCCTATACTTATAGGCCAGGAGATCTGTACTTTGGCAGAGGCGAGGTAGGCAGTAGAGGAAAAAAGGAAGATTAGTATGCCACATGGAGCGAGCGATAATGAAGAAAATAAGAGGGAAGAATTCAAAATTAGGCGAGGAAAGTGTGTCGTTAGAAGGGCCATTCTCATCTGGAGAAAGTACGACAGAGTACCATCTCAAAATTACCAGTATATATATATAGCACACACAGCTCCAGATGCTACGGCTGTAGAATTATGTAGCAGGCTCCCAAAGGTCTACAGTATAGTAGAGGGCTCTCGAAAAAAAAATTCTGTAGCCCTTCTTAAATACACTACTTCCCACAAAAATTAAATGCCATGATCCCATTTTCTAAATAGTTCCGCTAGTTCCCAGTTTTAAATATCCAATTTAAAAAATTCCATTTCTATCCCATATCCTAAAACATTGAACGTAGCCCGACCCTACATAGCGCACCGTCCACACTAATTTCCTGAAGCAACAAACAGAGCATCCATTCAAACCAACATTTAAATTTAAACTATGAAAAACACTTGTGATTTGTTTTTCCAATAGAGTCAAAATTTCAAAGAAATTCCTCCACGTAGTTTTCTAAAATAAATTTACTGTTAGTGGAAGAAATATTCAAACTTGTAGGTGCATACTACAGCCATATTTAATAGTCATATAAAATGTTTCATGTTCTTTGTATGCTGGGGAAAAAATAGTAAAGGCTGCCCGCCTACCTACCTTCAACTTAGGAAGGAGAAGGACTAATGTTAATCCCTATTACTCTCCTCCCATGTTTCTCAACTAATGATTAATAATGCCTGACTAAATGCAATAGTTGTACGTGGAAGCTCTTCATGAAAATTTCTTTCATCTTCTTCAAAAACTACTACTACTTTCTATCAGCATAGATGTGCATACATATGTGGATATTGTTGCAGATCCAGCGGTATTTTTTTAAAAGAAAAAATGTATGGGTCTTTCCTCCATTTGCCTGCACAGATAGTGAGTTCTTCCCACTTTTTAGCTCAGACTTAGCCCAGCTAATCGTGGTAAGGACAGGCTGTTGGAGGCAATAGGAGCACACTGAGGCATCCACTATCTACCAGCGGAATGACTCTTGGAGTTTGAAAAAGTTTCCCTGGAAAGTGCAAGGTTGGATATACCTATAGAGTGGAGACGGACGGGTGGCTAGGCTTGAGTAAGTTTGGAGGGAAATGAAGAAAAGTGGAGAGAGAGAGAGAGAGCGAGAGAGAGAAAGAGAGAGAGAGAGAAGTTGGCTCTTTTTGCTGAGCATAGTTTGAAAATTTCACCGGCTAATCTCATGTGTTTGAATGGGTCTCAAGAGTCCAATATCTTTCCTAAGGGTCTAATGCTCTGTTCTTAGGACAAGCCATCTTCTCCTCGGAATACTTCCCATCACTTCACTTACGTCTTCTCCGTCTGCCCTATCTCACTATGTGCGTCCCTGTCTGTCTTAGGGCACTCTACGACCTATCTAAAATTCCTCCCTTTCACTCTTCCACTCAGTCGTTACTCTTACCTTCTGCCTTTTATGTACACATGTATGGTTGGAATGATAGGAGAAAAGCAAATTTTCCTTCACGCCAATGAAACGGTAACGGCTATGACGCCTATAGCACCCTTAGCTATACCTATAGCCCCACAAACTATGTATCTATGAAGCCATGGAGAAGATGAAAAGAAAGACTTGTCGGTCGGGGCAAGTGTGCCAGGAATGTCACGGTGTGTGCTATGCACACTGCCTTGGCATACTGTGTGTGTGTGTGTGTGCCGTGGCATGGCGTGAGATGGGATGGCATGACAGCCAAGTCATTTCGTTCCATTTTTTTTCCTTTTCGTTTTCGCTTTCTCTCTCTCTCTCTCGTTCTGCCACAGTATTACTTTCTCTGGCACTTTCTACACTTTCTAGGCTGTCTAGCTTTGCTTCCTTCCATCCGTTTTTTTTAGTACTTCCCATCGTCAATCGTATCACTCGAAATCTTTTCCTTCAGGTATCATTATGGGCCCCCTACTAGTCTCCTTTACGGCCCACATTGCCCCGAATCCTCGCCCATTCCCAGCGACTACATTGGCCATTGAGTGTTCACCTTGGCGAGAGGGGAGAAGGGAGCGCGCGGAGCGGAGCGGAGAGCTTCTCTTTTTTTTTAACCTTCATGCTCACTCAGTATCTGTATTGAATGTGAAACATTTCTAAGGGCTTAAAGGCTCTTCCATGTTCATGACTCTCCTTAAATAGCCTTTCTTATTGATATAGCAAACGGCGGAATCCATGCCTGGCCCTTTTTTTACACGCGAGCCTCTGCCCGTATATCCATCCCGCTATAATGTACACTTTTATACAGTGTATTTTCTCCTACAATGTCCATCCTACTTGTGTTATGACCTCAAAAGATTTCAATCATGCAATACGTGCAGCTACAAAAATGAAACGTTGGAACTGCAGATTTTGTTTTTTTTTTCGGGGTGGAAATTCAAAGTTCTATCAAGATCAAGATACACACGCAGTCACAGGACTGCCGACTGTACTAAAAGGCACTAAAGAGAGTGTATTACAGCTGTGATAGGGATATACCTATAGCTATATAGACACTCCAATCGCAATCGCAAGTTGAGGAAATAATAAATGAAATAATTGATAAACAGGGCCTAGCATGGCATGGTTGTATCTATGCTATATAGCGAAGCTCACTCAGTTTATAAGGAAATGTGAAAATTAATAGTGAACAAAAATAATTTGAGCTCATTCCTAGACTGAGACTTTAACAGCTTGTTCCTCCTATAAATTACAAGTTTCCGTTCCTGCCGGCCTATGGAGAGTGGTGGTAATGGAACGTAAACGTGAAAACACTAATTGTGAAACTCAAATTTCCAACTACTGATAGGCGTACAGAAATTAAATATCCGTGACACAT
Organism: Dicyrtoma fusca; assembly: GCA_034695205.1. Lineage (NCBI taxonomy): Eukaryota > Metazoa > Arthropoda > Collembola > Symphypleona > Dicyrtomidae > Dicyrtoma > Dicyrtoma fusca. Next base: position 19,150 of record JAQFZC010001530.1, on the reverse strand, counting down.
GCTAAGCCCCGCAGCAAAGTAGCAGCAGCCTATACACACAGAGACAAGGATTAAATTCGATGCTATAGAGAAGCCTACCAGTCACTATAGCTACACACATACAAGTACAGACGAATAATATTGACAGAAAGTTATCCTTGACAAAGCGGATTTCATTAATGACTCAAGCTAATTAATGAGAACATGAAATCGTCATCAGTGACAAGAGAGGCTTCTGCGGAAACGGATAATTAGCTTAAATGAAAAGTATCGCATCCCATTCTAATTCCATGTTAAATTTCCCATATGAGACGCCGTCATTTGCCAATACAGGAATTACGATTATACATCAAATCGTCCTGTGTCTTTCTAGCAGCACTTTGAAAGGCTTGTCTGTTCTCTATTCTCTTCTCTTCTGTGCTCTTCTGTGCTCTTCTGTGTGATGAGAGATGGAAAATCGTCGCAGCTGCAGTGCCTCAGCCTTTGTATGATTCATACATGTGGTGCCTAATGAGTTTCTCTGTAGACCACGAGTACGAGACAGAATAGAATTGGAGGGGCCATAGTCTCGACTATATAGGTATATCCTACAGAGATATAGGCATATAGGCCTCTCTTGTGCATAATGCAGTACACTACTAGACTACTACCAGGTCTGAACGTCAAAGGGAAGGTAATGGACGTCATTCCTGAGTACACTATATTAGAGCGGAGGGAATTTGCATAAAACGTCCCATCTGTTGTGGCTCATTTTCTACGGCCGAAATTGGCAACAATGTTGAATGACCCATCACTGGCAGGCCTCTAGTTGGGAACATACAACTAGTTGGGTCATTCGGAGGAAATTGGGATGGAAGTAGCTGCCACAGCACCAGTGTGGCTCAATTGGTCGTTAGCGTCGCATAAATTACGCTTTGCAAACTCCATTAAACCGGAACACTTTCCTCCACACTGTAGCCAAGGAGCGAGATGCCACTAGAATTGTAGAGCTCACTAGACAGAATGTAGGAAGGAAGGGAAGGCAAGAGAGAGAGAGAGAGAGTGAGAGAGAGAGAATCGTTCTCTCTTTGGGGAAAATGGTCGGCTCGAGGAACTTGAAGGAACGAACAACTTGCCTATATATTTTCCTAGAGGCAATGCAGAACGGCTGGAGCCTCCGTAGACCGCCTTGAAGAAAAATCTTATAAATATGTAAGTTCTATATTTGTCGTTACATATGCAGCCATCTAATACATAGTTGATGTTCATTCTAAGAGGCGGCAGTGAGTTGGGTCGTTGGAAGCCCTGGGAAATGGATGCTGGAGATGCCGTAGAATGTTCTTTTGGGGGTGTATCTATACTGTAGTATGGGCGATGGAAGTTGTTCAAGTTGGTGGAAGACGAAGACTAAGAAGAAGAAGAAGAAGGAGCTCACTCCGAAAAAGCTACCCAATGGATATTACCGTTCCCATCGTCATCCTCATATCCATTCCCATTCCGAGCGGCATTTGAGCTGAGCGAAACTTTGGAAAATGAGCTTCACTTCTGCATTTCAATTCCTTCCTAGTTGGAATGACTCGGCCAAATGTCCCATTTTCCCTGCCTTAACGGACCCGCCATCTTCCACACTACTATATTTCTCCAAACACCAGTCTCACTCTCTATAGCTGTCTACTGCTGTCTATAGCTACGGGCCATTAGGGGCCTTTCAAGTCTGACGGCATTAAAAACGGTGGCTTCGCATAATACATTAAAATAACCTTTTTAAAAAAATCATATTCTACACGCGCGCTTTTTGAAAGCTTACTATTTCATCCATTTTTGCCTATTTTGAAAATGTTGTGTGGTATGAATTACACTTTTTCAAAAGCATTCGTAAATCCATTTTTGCATATTTTGAAAAGGTGTTATACCGTTTTTTACACTTTTTTGAAAATGTTTTTAAAAATATTTACTTCTTCATTTTTTTGAAATGTTAATCGAATGTTTTTTTACACTTTTTCAAACGGTATTTTCATTAATGTATTTTTTCGAAGATCTTTTCTTGCCGAAATCGAATAGTATGATAATTGCAAGGCTCCTAATGGCCTCTCTCTCTCCCCATGCAAGGGTATAGAGCCTCCTGATAAAGCGTATCTCGACACAAAGAAAGAAGAAGGCTGACGCGGCTTGGAGTTCCAAGAGTGGAAAAAATGAGGGAAAAAAAAGTAAGGAAGGAGGAAAAATGAAAAGAAAAAAAAATGCTCTCTTGCTGACTCCATGAAGAACCAACTTACTATTAGAGTCCACATTCTGTACACTCTACATTCTTTCTTACCACACCACTAACTTTTACTCGACTTTGACGGGGCTTCTGCACTCATTTCCGAAACTTCTCATAAATGCACACACACACACACACACACACACACATTGTACTTTGTATGTGGGATGGATGGGAGTATGGGAGGGGTGGGGAATCTACTTTAGTTGGACATTTGACCTGCTATGAGAACATTTATTTCAAATTTGCACAGTCAGTTCTAATCGCTGGCAGCCAAGGAATTTATGAGCCTCTAATGGCATGTAGTTTTAGATTGAAAATGAAAATTACTCTACGAATATATTTTTGTATACTTATACATAGCAGACATGAGCACTAAACCTGTCAGCTCACTGTCACATTTTTAGCTTACGGTTGTGCTTTTGAGAGAAACATTTGAACCTTTTTTTCTCAAAATTTGGCAAAAAGAGACGGCATTGAACATTTCTGTTCGTGTAAGTATTGGTTGTATTGGTACTTGGTAGGGAGTGTGTGCAAATATGTGAGTTTTGTGTATTTGATTAAAAAAGAATTAGAATTCTTTCCTTGCTTCAGTCTTGTTGTTTCCAACTTGTTCTTGTTTGCTAATGCCAAACTACTTACACGTCCAACGATCAAATCAGTAGTGGCAGTGATGTATGTAAGTTTGGAATGCCCATACAGCCAACAACAACGCCAACAAGTCAAGTGTAGAAAATAAAATGGCACGAGTAACTTGTAGATCCTAATCAATTAAAAACAACGGAGGGGATTACAATAATGACAAGTGCTTGTACTCTGAGTAGTCCGTGTAATCAAACGATCATACTCACAATTAGAAAATTAGAATTAACACGGAAACTCTTAACTGAACAGATCTACACCCATCCTGAGCGAGTGTGTGTGTAACTTGAACCTTTATGCATTAACAACGCTCAAGTCTTACTAAAGGAGTGGCCCGTTCTACGTGGTAATGCTAGCCTGTCACATTTACATATAACTTTGTAGATGTTAATGGTGTAAAAATTAATTTACACTTCATTTTCAAAAATGCTCAATAAATGCCTACGTGTAGTTGTAGTTAGTATTCATTGTGGGTCGTTTGGGAAAAAAAACTTTGGAAAACAACAGCGGACCAGTCCCTGCCTTTGTAGGTAGGGTGAGGAGGACCGACTAGGCTGACTTTTTTTGCGTTTTTTGAATCAACTTGAGCATTGAGAGAAGAAAAAAAGAGTTATGACTTATGAGGAATTAGTATTCTGTCTCATGGACTGTCTGCACAGAGCAAAGAGAGAGAGAGAAAGAGTCCAAGAGGGAAACTGGTAGTGTGCGGGGAATGGGCTTAAAGTGTGAATCTTATTTATCTGTACAGATCTCACCGTATTTCTTCATGTTGCGCTTTTCTGCAGCACTTACTTTGAATTATTTATATATTGGGCTTAGAGACGTGTACGTATTTCTTACATCTGTATGCGTGTCTTTCCATTGCTTCTACGTTGGACTGTTACTTAGTATTTCTGTTTCTTGTATTTGGTGTTTGGTACATATTTGGGGTGCTGGTGCCGTGTCAAGTGTATAGTGCATACGATACATCACCTTGGCCTTCCTTTGCATAGCCATATCGTGGGTGAAGAGGCATTGTGAGGTAAGTGTAAGTCTAACGTCCCTTAAATGTAATTTTGACGAAGGGTCCAACAGTACACTTTTTATTATTTGGCTCACAAAATCTCTGAAATGCCTCAAGGACCTCAAGGGTTTGACGCTACTCTTGAAAAAGTGTAATCCCTTTTTTAAGGTTTTCAAAAAGTGCAAATACTAGCTTTAGCTATTTTTGAAAGTGTAAGTCTTATTTTTACTACTTTCAAAAACGTCTAGTTGGTACTTTTATACATTTTTGAAAACGGCCAAATCTTACTTTTATATGTTTTTAAAAAAGTTCAGATCTTACTTTTATACGTTTTTGAAAACGCTCAAATCTTACTTTTAAGCATTTTTGAAAATGTTCAAATCTTACTTTTATGCATTTTTGAAAACGCTCAAATCTTACTCTTATACATTTTTGAAAAAGTTTAAATGCCCTTTCTACTATTTGCTTTTTTAAAAAGTACAAATCAGTGTTTAACTACTTTTGAAGAAAACTTAGTCACATCTTGGAAAAATAAGTAGACAGTTGTATTTTTACAATTTTTGTGAACAAATCAGTAAAAAGAGAATCTACATAGAAAACGTTGGGACTTGCGTCAAAATGTCACTTCGGGGACGCTAGACTTACGCCCTAGCGCTTCTTCACAATTGTCCCATAGATATATCCTTTTGAATCCCCTGCTATAGCCCATAGCATCCCATTGACTTTATAGAAGACAGTAAAAAAGTGAGCCTTTTGGTTTTGGTTTATGGTGGAGGGAAAGTGTCATGTCATTGGGATCGATGATGGGTTGGATGGAGACTCTTGGAGAATCTTCACTTGACCCTTCACGGCAATAAAACAATGATGAAGGATCATAAAAATGAGCCGAGACAAATCTCAATAGACAAAAGAACTGAGTAATGTCATACAGTGAGACAATCTTCCGTCTCTTTCACTCATTCTCCAGTCTGCTCTCCACTTCTTTCCCTTCCCGTCCACATTTACATGGAGCAGCAGCCAAGCTTATCTGGGTCTCCGAAGCAGCACTACAGATATATAATGCTCCTCTGTCTCTCTGTCCTTCCCTTATTTTGACTCACTTGACTTCCTTGTCATGCCACATGGGTATCTGGATCTGAATCCAATGCAGTGCAAACTATGCAGAGCGAAAATCTCTTTTATGCACCCTCCACACTCTGCCTGCAATACTTTGTAGTGCAGAGAGATGAGAGACTGGAAATATATGTGGAGGAGTGTCTCTAGACATTTATTTTATTTCGTATTCAGTCAACCTTGCCATGAGTCTGTCATGTCATTCTTGACGCTGGCTTTCCAAGGCAGGGCTGCCTACCACATCTTTGGCTATCAGTGTAACTGCCTACATGCATATATACGGATAGTCTCTGCTGGGATGCTGTGGTCTGGCTTTTAGTTTAGCTTTAGCTTGCTGGGTATGCATTTTCCCTTGCAATTTTGAATACAATGGGGATAGTGTTAGTAAGTATATTTCCTTGACAACTGTGAAGGAAGTGTGTTGTAGACTCTGCACTGTTCTGATGGGAGCCTGGATATCAGTGAGCAAAGTCACATCCATCAAGTTGATGTCCCACAAACCACACTTCTTCTCCACCAAATTGTAGTCATAAAAAATTAAATTCCTACTCTCTACCCATATTCATTCCTCTTACGATCTTCATCCAGTCATTTTCTCAGCCAGGCTCTCCAACGCCCACAAACTCCGTGATAAACTCTACCCTTATAGCTAGAGCTCCTCTGTACAGTCTATAATTCGAACAGACAACAACAACCATAGCATAGCTTGGGGCCTTTTAGCTATGACGTCACGGAAATGACTTTTTTGAATGTGTAAATGCCATGTTTCTCACTTTTTTGAAAGTAAGTTTTGTAAATTGCTTTTTTTGAAAACGATCATTCGATCATTTTTCATTATTTTGAAACCATGTTTTGTATATTGCTTTTTTTGAAAACGATCGTTCGATGATTTTTCAGAATTTTGAAACTAAGTTTTGTAAATTGCTCTTTTTGAAAACGATCATTTCATGATTTTTCACTTTTTGAAACGACGATGTATTTTGAAAAGTATACTGAATCCGTTAGGCTATACTCATTGGAGGACAGTGAAGGCTTTGTTTTGTTAAAACAATTTGTCTTTCTCTCTAAACTAAAAAATACAACGTCAAATTTGCAGGGCTCCCTTTTCTGATAGCCATAGCAAACACACTATTTGATTCCCCGCTAGAAAATAGTCCAAGTGCACATCCTACTATGTACACTTTTAAAAAAAGGATGGGTGTATGTAGGCTTATAGTTGTAGGCACTAGAAGTAGCCAGCATAAAGAATGTACCTATGTACAGTGCATACACTTCAGCAAGTCATTTGGGCATAAAAGTTGCACTTTGAGTGGAACAGGAGGAACTGTAGAGTAATTTCATTTGCTCAATTATTCCATCTGACGTTGACTCAATTCAGTGCAGCACAGCCCTCGCGTCTCTATTTCTCCCTACTGAACTAGGGCTTCAAATTATTTATCAAAATGTTGGCGGATCTTCCTTTTGAATCTGCAACAAAGTCGCAGAGGGACAGACAGAACAATGCAATGGAATGCGAAGCAGAGTTGCATCAATGGCTTTAGCTGTACTGTACAAGTACAAACCACTAAGCAATAGCTGTACCACTGCAATTCGAATTTATTGATAAGGGTACAAAAAGTTATGCCAAGTACCTAATAATTCTGTACTATTTTTTTCCCTTTGTATATTATTCGCAATACTAGTAGGTACCTCATTTTTTAAATCTGAACAACACATTCTGCACAGTAACGCACTATGGGAAGTATTCTTTGGGAAATAGTATGACATAAAGTAATTAAACGACCACAATAAATAAAATGCATAGGTACTTATCGTGAGTATTGCGTAAGACACATGTAGATCGTGTCCAATAAGTCTAAATATTCGATAATGCTAATTAAGCTTTAGATTGCTTCATAATGTTCGTAAATTAAATTGGGAAGGGAAGGCTCGTCGGGTGGTTTAATTTAAATTAAAATCTAAGCCACTAACACGATCGATCAAAGGTTGGGGGATTGCGAACGTTTTTATCTAGTGACTCATAACATTACTCATATTACAAACTCGATTAAATCTGCTCAAAGCCAAGCCACTAAGGACTAAGGATACGATACAAGAAATTTATACCGAATGAAACTAACAATAAACAAAAAAAAACCAGAATAGCAAAGGAACGACTCACTAATGTGATAAAAGCACAGTGTAAAAAATGAATAAAATGAGCAAGCCTTTTGTAAACTCGGGATCGGACAGGTGTGCAGGACTGCAGAGGCAATCAGAAGCATATAAAGAGAGCTTTTCCTGATTATTAAAATACATCTAAAAAAAACTTAAATCTACTTAAACACCTACAAGAGTAAGACTGGGCCGTATAGTTGACTTGTAATTGCAGTAAGTAGCAGTGTAATGTTGAGTGAGCGTGGCTGCTTGTAAGGTGAAGGTGAAGCCCGAGGATTTGTTGGCTTGTGTGCCCTACTAAAACCCAAGGTAGTAAATAAACTGACTATAAAAGAAGACGAAACGGACATGAAACAAAATGAGAAGAAAAAAATCTTGACTCTCTCGTCTGTCTAGAAGTCGGCTGGTAGTTGGTCCTGGCATAAGCGTCCATTTACCTGCGTGCGTGAGTGTGACTGTGACTGTCTCTGTCTGGTATGTGTGTGTGTGTGTGTGTGTGTGTGTGATTGCATGGACGATTGTATGTACTGTGCTGAAGGTGAGGTACTGAGCATTGGGTATAAATTGTGCTCGTGACTGTCAGAATGGAAGTTAGAGCCAGAAGGCAGTGGGTGGCCGTAATCGTCTCGTATCATAATGTTGTTAATGTTGTATACTCTTAAATATCATTTCATGTAGCTTATTATCCTCACTATATGACTCTCCCAGCCCCATCAAATCACTCTGTACTACGTGTCCGTACAAATGGACTGGCCACTTTCATCATAGCCATGTCTACATAGAATTACTAGCTGCATTATCGCTCTGGTCTTTAGCTCCAGGGAAAACAGAATAATCAAACTCAAAATTTAGCCAGTGCTCACTATTTGTGCTGATAGCGTGGGTGAAGACGCTTTGTGAAGGAAGCCGTGCCGCTTAAATGTCATTTTGACCTAGCTAGGAGGTCCCAACAATCATTTTGTAATAATATGTTTGCAAAAATAGTAAAATATACATTTACACCTTTTTGAAATGTTCAAATGCGTTATTTAGACCTTTTTGAAATGTTCAAATGCGTTATTTAGACCTTTTTGAAATGTTCAAATGCGTTATTTACACCTTTTTTAAATGTTCAAAAGGGCTGTTTAAACCTTTTTGAAATGTTGAAATGCGCTATTGACACTTTTGGAAAAGTTCAAAAGCGCTATTTACACCTTTTTGAAATGTTCAAATGCGCTATTTACACTTTTGGAAAAGTTCAAAAGCGCTATTGATACCTTTTTGAAATACTCCAAAACGCTATTTGGCACCTTTTTGAAATGTGTAATAGGGATATTTACACATTTTCAAAAGTAGTAAAAATCAGCATTTGCACTTTGTCAAAAGTGTGTAAAACTGCTGTAATAACTTTTTCCAAGCAGAGGTATGGAAGTAGAAAGTTTACGGCCGGGACTTACGCAGGTACGTCAAAATGACGGCCATAAAATGCTTCTTCGCCGACGATACACCATGTAGGTACTCTATACAATGTAATACATTAAGAGCACATTGCCCATTAAAATGTAAACCGTTTTTTTTTATTTCTCCATCTGAATATATCATGTGGTACTCTAAAGCTTCATAAAGTTAATCTTATTCGTATCATTTTCATTTGGATAAAGATCAGTTGTTAATTTTCCCAGATAATTTACATTCACATCATCCGCCGTTAGGCGAGTGTCTTTCATCCCGTATCTATCTCTCATCTCCTCCTCATCTGCAGGAGGAAGGGAAGCATTAGCATTAGGACGATTAGACTTATTAGAAGTGTAGGAAATAAAATCGTAGCTTTTGCACACACACACACAGACTCAGAGTTCACCTGAGACTATGATGATCTTGCAAAATGATTTATCTCCCTTGTCACCAATAACATATCCTGTAAACAATGCGTCCGTCCGTCCCCTCACTCCGCATCCCTGTCGTCGTTCAATCTCAAATAGATCACTCTCAGTCCCCTTATAAATGTGTAAGCTGACTCAAAGATGAGCCGAGAAACTTCCTTGAATTAAACTTGGACGAAAAGTCACCTTTCGAGTAAACTAATGGCAGGAGACTCATTAACTGGGAGAGACACGACGGTTTCTGTGTGAGAAGAACAATGAGGCGCATAATGATGAAGATGATGATGATGATGATGATGATGAAGATCAAGCTTCTGCTGGCTTGTGTGTGTGTGTGTGTACTAGCAGTACTTACGGACTTGCTCAGAACTGTAGAGTGGTACAAGATCAAGATTTCACTGAAGCACTCAAATTGAAAAGGAGACATGTGACAACGGTAAATTGTGATTAACACGGCAATCCAATGGCTTTCAAACTTACACACATCTGCTTTTAAAAGCGTGATCATCATCTGTGGAATCTTAACTGATTTGTTGGCTTAAGACCAAATAAATCGATAAATTTTACAGCCTGATTACCAGTCTCTTCCCCAGAGAAAGAGACACAGGAATATAAAATCTTTTTACTGTACATAAGAGATCATCTCCACACACACACACACATACACAAAGGAATTTCACACAGGTTTAAAGAACATTGAACAAGCTATATATATAGCAAAAGCTCTATGCTAATATGTACATAACGCGGAAATACATCTTCCCACATTGCCACCAAAAAGCACAAAACAAGTCGTGTTCTCCCAGTGCAGTGTCACTCAAGACTCATCTTCATCTTTGACCAATTACTGCCAAGAAATAAAAGCACTCATTTATTCTATTAAAATTAAGATACGGAATAAAACACCTCTTATCTCTACTAGTACTATTACAATACATCCTATGGCAAAAAAAACACACCAAAAGAATTCAAGCAGCTCACTCACTCGCTCCATCATCCAAACGCATCTGAAGATGAAACGCATGATAAATAAAACTCTAGCAGACATTAATGACACTTTTTTTTTTCTCTCTTCTTGTTGTTGTTTTTGTTTTTGTTTTTGTGTTTACTTTGGTCCCTTTTGACAATCAAAATACATACCAAAGATGCAATTTTAAGGAATATCGAAAACACTGTGACTGTTTAGCTCTCTACAGTCAATGTATGTAGGTACCTATACACACTTGTGTCTGTGAATGATATTTTTATTTTTACGTAAATGTGCTGGGGAAATTGGAAGGAGACCATGATCTAGATGATAAAACGTTTAAAGAGCGTCAAAGTTAAGTTAAAGTGGAGCAAGAGGGAATGGTGGAATAGGTATGTAGAAAGGATAAGTCAAATAGGATTTAAGGATACTAATTTTTATTTTATTTCATGATAATTTAAATGTTAGTCACAATGGAGGAAGGATGAGAATGTACAAATGAGAGGAAGGTATGCCTAAGACGCATGTCCCGTCTCGTAAATATTCCATAAGCTACGACTCAAATCCACCAAAATGCTAGCTATAGAGTTGGACGACGGACGGAGAAAGGGAAAAAAGAAAGGAAGACAAATGCGATGGCTCCGTTTGGAAATGATACAAAAATTTGTTAGTTAAGTCCTCTTAGCGTCAACTGGAACATCAAACAGAAAGTCAAAATGGAGCCGACAAAAGCTCATCTAATATGTCACAGTCATGTGGTTACGATAGGAAGGAGACATGGGGTGTGTGTGTGTTACTTCTACATGTGTTCCCCAACAAGCCAACCAACCTAGCAACCCATATAGGTACCTCACTAACTATCTACATCTTCCACATTCGAAGATTCAATTCGAAGGCACAAACAGAAACAGAAACAGCACCAGAAACAGAAACTTAAGGGAAGCCAAGAAGCATGACATGAAATCAAGCTGAGCCGACAAAAATCCATGAACCTAATTTTTAGGTTTTTTTTTCTTCTTCTTCTCCTTCTTCTTCCCACCTTACAAATGTTCTCTGTAATGTTATCTGTGCGGTGCATACGCCAAAGTACAGTCCCTCACTACCAGTACCAGTCAAAACTCGTCAAGCTAATTATTATTGGACAAAATGGAAAGTACTACTCCGTGTACCTATTGCTCATGGACCAGAAGTTCCACATTAGAAATGGATGAGTGCCTCAAACAAATTCATTCCATGTGCTTTTAAATTCAATCAAAATGCCAAAATCGCCTCTTTTCCTCCAACTCCTATCTCATCAGTGTACCCACAGATGAGCCTTTCCCTAATTTCTACGGCCAACTACCATCTATATAGTAGAGCTTTACACCGTAGATTTAAATTCTTGGCTTGCAAGAGCACAAGAGCACCCATGTACATATCTTTGCTTGGCTCTAGTGAAAAAATCAACAGCGTCATTTAATTCCTTGTCTAAGTACATGAGAATCTTCTGAATTTTTCGAGTAAACTCGACGATCGCTCTTTAAGAGCCATCTCCACGTGCAATGTATGTATGTGTTTGTGCATTGTGAAGGAGGCCCAAAAGTTATTTCAAATGGTATGTGATTTACATAGTTGAGAAGATATACATGGAGATTTCCATTACTGAGGCAGCTACACTGTACTATGCCTTCCTTGTCTCCCGAAAAAGCTGGAAGTTGTTGGTGGATCGAGTTAAGTTCCTGAGTCAAGAATAAATTGGGTCCTTATTTTTCAACTGCATTTAAAACGACGTGTCTTATTCCTTGAATCACTGCTCCATAAATAACCTGACTGTAAAGAGAGAGGCTTTTTTTCTCTCTCTCTCTCTTGTGCGTCTATCTCCCTCCATTGCACTCTCCCAGCCAGTGCCAGTGCCAGTGAAAGGGCGCAGTTTGGGATTTTTTCGTTCCTCGTTAGTCCAACTATCTCGACTATAAGATGTGAGAAATGTGCACAAAAGTTAAAAACTAACTACAAAGTGTAATGTATGAGACGAAAGGGACGGATAATAAATGTGGAGGAACTCTGATGGCAGTCTGTGGAGAGAGCTTACTAAAGTGAGCTCGGAATGACGGGGAAGATGCTCCCAAATGTGCATAATGGTATGAATGTGTGTGTCTACCTACATAATTATATAGACGGGCCCTACCATCTCCATGTGCGGATATTGTCCCATAGACAAGTTAAATGCTAGACTAAAACAGTTTGAGCTGGTTACACGTTGACACGCTCATATTTCTATTACAACGTGCAGTAGTGTGTACTAGGATCCCATATAGAAAGTTCCCTTGTCAAAATGTCAACTGTTTCTTAAAGAATATCTTGACAACTATCTCCACCATGTTTCTGTAGGGACTGACGAGGGTGTGCTGTACACAAATACGGATGCATATCGCGGGTCAGGAAGCATTTTGGGCCAAGTCCTGCTCCTAATTAAAAGCACTATGATTGAAGCCTAGCAGCCTCCTCTTGGTCAATCAACCACCTCTGTTTAAAAAAATGTGAATACCACTTTTCCACGTTTTTGAAGAGCACAAATAAAATAGTTCTACTACTTTTGAAACAGTGCTATGACGAATTTTGCTCTTTTTGAATAGCATAAATACCAGTTTTACTATATTTGAAAAAGTGCAATGATGAGTTTTGCTGTTTTTGAAAAGCGTAAATACCAGTTTTACTGTATTTGAAAAAGTGTAATTATGAGTTTTGCTGTTTTTGAAAAGCATAAATACCAGATTTACTATATTTGAAAAGGTCTAATTATGAGTTTTACTGTTTTTGAAAAGCATAAATACCAGTTTTACTATATTTGAAAACATTTAGTTATGAGTGTTGCTGTTTTTGATAAGCATAAATACCGGTTTTACTATATTTGAAAATGTCTAATTTTGAGTTTTACTGTTTTAAAAAAGTTTAAAAATGGCATTTAAACCTTTTGTGTAAACAACGATAAAACGTGGCGTCGTTTGGACTTCGGTCAAAATGACAAAAGGCGGGGATTCGGCTTAATTCACAATGCTTCTGCACCTACGCTTTGCATTTAATGGTGCAATCTGCCTTCTCTCAGTATCTCTCTGAAATTTATTTTTTTCTTGACTTTATTCCGTTAGAGATACATTTGTGCTTTGTGTCGGTCTGCGTCAAGGGAAGACGCTGCCATGTGTGTATAGAGCATACAGGTATACCTTCCACGTACATAAATGTTGGTGGAGGCTGAAGCGGAAGGAGATATGAGGTATTATAGAAAAGCGAAATGAGGGAAATGAAACTTTTTATCCGTGAAACAGCTTGGTTTTTGGCCAAGTACAAATAAGAGGAAAGTCACTCCTGATACTGCTGCTGACTGTGTGCTCGGCTCTGCTGGAATGGAAGTCTTGAAATTTCTCGCCTGTTTCTCGGTAATTTGGGAACGTCATAAGAAGACTCAAAAAATGTTCTCTTGTCTCGTGTAAAACTTGCTTATCGAGCTCATAATAGCTCTCCTAATGTGGAGCGTGCGGTCGGAGAAGAACCATTTCATTTCCGTCATATCGGCCATCAGTCGCCATTATTACGTGTCATTTTCCCTTCCTCCCTTCCAAATGTCTCCCAAGGTTTACACACATTCGGAGAGCCACGATCTTCAGGAGCCTTCCAAATATGACACAATCTGACCTTTTTAGAACTTGAGCTTGGAAAGATCTTGTAAAGGAAGGGGAAGGAGGATTTTACCATTTTGAAAAGAGGTAAAACAGTAAATTGGATCTTTTCAAAAGTGCAAACAATCATTAAAATAAATAACGTTTTAAGAAAGTGCAAAATAAATAAATTTAAGTTTTTCAAAAAGGGCAAAATCAAGTAATTCAACTTTTTCAAAAAGTACAAAATCAAGTAATTCACCTTTTTCAAAAAGTGCAAAATCAAGCAATTAACCATTTTCAAAAAGTGCAAAATCAAGCAATTAACCCTTTTCAAAAAGCGCAAAATCAAGCAATTAACCATTTTCAAAAAGGTCAAAATCAAGAAATTAACCTTTTTCAAAAAGTGCTGTTATTGATTTAAACATTTTGAAAAGATCAAATCACGGTATTTACACCTTAAAAGAATATAATTTCCATATTACAGTCATAATTGGAAAGCCCCTAAATGCGTTGCTATAGCGTATAGATGCATAACACTGCATGACTACTATGTAGTAGAACTATAGCTATAGGACCCACTATCAGTTTCTGCTCTACTACTGTGACACTCTTCCAACCCAGACGCTATTTTTTCCATCACAAACGATTTCCTTCATATTCCACACTGCCACTAAAGCTCGAATGATCTCGTCTAAAAATTTGAAATTTCCCTACTAATTGTGCTTTGAGATGCTCAATCTCCACATTCCTTCCCTTCCCGTTGATTCATATGCATTTTCTCTTTAGGGTGTACGTCCCTGTGTACACTGACTGACTGACTCTGGTGAGTGTGAGAGTGCATAGAGCCGTCCTGAAACATGAAATTTATTATTATTTGCAAGTCTGAGTGACACGGAAGGAACAACAGAGATTTTTTTGTTTGTCACTCAACAGATATTTTAAGTTTGAGAATCGGAAAGAATGTGGACGTTCCACACATGTTCTGGCTCTTGGCTTTTGGGACACGGAAGAGAGCCTCTGATAGAATTATTTAATGCGTCTTCCCATAGGTAGTTGACTGCTGTACAGTCTGAATTTTATAGTTCATTGGAGTAGGAATTAGAGCCAGACGGTAATGCGCAGGTATCTGCATAAAAACTTGGAAATGTACGGAGAAAATTTGAATCTGTAGTAGTTAGGAAGTTAGGATGCTCCATGTACACACACTCTACTGATTGTGAGATCACAGATATTTTTTTACTGGCAGTTGGTACTGCTTAGTGCTACTACAGCTGTGGTGTTACATTCTAGAACGAGCATTTTATAACTTGGGGGTGTATCAGATAGAGGCCTGTGATGAGTCTCATGTCTCTTCGTATTATATCAGAGCACTCAAGAGGAATTTGTAATGCTTTGTTTAATTGGGAGGCTTGAGGGCACCTTTTCACATTTCCTTGTCATACCTCATCCTCAACAACATCAAAGATCAAAAACATGGAAACATGGGACGTGGGGACATAAACAGTCAACCAAGATGCACCCAAAACAAAGAGGAAACAACATTTCCATGAGCACTTTAGTCACACATTTCCCTCAGTCATATCGATTTGTGTATCCGTAGGCAATCCTATGCATTATAAAGCCTCACGATACATTATTGGCATGAAAGATGAAATACATCGCATCGATCCATGTGCTTCTTCAGTGTATACGTAGTATGCATGGCCATGCCTCTACACGAGTTGACATTTTTTTTTGCCACAAGGGTTCTTCCATTAAATACTTTATTCAAAACAACTTTTTTTAAATGCGTAAATATCCCATCTCACGCTTTTCAAATGGGCTGGTAGCTGGTAGCATGTTTGGCTTCTTTAAAAAGTTAAAATTTCCCATTTTCCCATATTTTCGAAGTATAGCTAATTCATCTTATAACATTTCGAAAACGTCCAACTTGATGAATTGCGCTTTTGTAAATGTGTAATATGTGCAGTTAACCTGTTTTGGCATGTTTGAAAAGGTCAAAGTGGAACATATTTACATTTTAAAAATAGCAATATAGGATTTTGCATTATTTGAAAACACCAAATTTCGTGTTTTACTATTTTTCAAAGAGTAATTATCATGTGTTTTAAAAAGCAAAGTTTAAAAAACGTTGAATTTTATCATTTATACATATTCATAATAGCAATATAGGATTTTGCCTAATTTGAAAGTACCAAATTTTGTGTTTTACACATTTTTAAAGGGGCAATACCTCATAATTAGTTATTTTCTAATTTAAATCGATAGCATAGACGTCACATTTGGAAGGTCCCCAGTATACGCATAGTAGTGCAATGCTTGACAAAATTTCAAGTTTGAAGTTGTATCAGTACATTGGATGCAAATCATTAGTAATATCAATTTCTCTTGTATTTAATGGTTTCACAACCATTTTCAATTCTTACGGAAAGGCTCATAAAGATAAAAGTTCAATCACATCTACCTTTAAAGCACATGAAACTACACCAGCACACCCATTAGTGTCTGTCCATTATAAAAAAACAGCCCTAGCCATGCAACACACACACACACACACACACACACACGTACCTACATCTCCCATCTTACATCTTTCACCTTAAAACGTCTCACTCGAACACATTTGATACATGTGTAGCTATTCTATACAATCTGAAAAGTCCACAAGTCCATAGTCTCACATCCACAGCTAATCGTAGGTTTTCTATATCCACACAATAAAAGTAACTAAAAGAGGTAATGTAATGATGATGGGATAAAGTATTGACGTCAAAATGACTGCAATATCCACAGGATTACGATACGAGGTTTCTTGGTGGTATCCTTCGTTCATGCATGGTATATGACGATCTTGTAGTGGCTCATTACACGAGCAATCAGGAGCAAAGTGTACATAAAAAAAAAGTTGGTTTATGACTCAAATGTGTGTGTATATTTTTAAGGACTGTTTTTTTTTTGCCAACGCCAACTGTGAAATTACACATATTATTAATTAAGTTGTTATAAATGGAGGACGGAGTACCGAGAGAGGGGGAATAAAAATAATTAAATGATAAAAATAAATTTATCTTTACTATTATTGCTA
This sequence comes from Dicyrtoma fusca, assembly GCA_034695205.1. Classification (NCBI taxonomy): domain Eukaryota; kingdom Metazoa; phylum Arthropoda; class Collembola; order Symphypleona; family Dicyrtomidae; genus Dicyrtoma; species Dicyrtoma fusca. The sequence continues at coordinate 2,462 of JAQFZC010001530.1, read as the reverse complement.
CTTGTTGTTGTGTCATTAGTAAAAATAGAATGAGCTCTCATGAATGATTTACTATGTATTTCTGGGCTTGGATTGGGTGGGATAGAGTATAAAAATAAAAATAAAAAATAAAATATAAAAGCAACCCTTTTTTTTTCTTCTTCTTCTCTTCTTTTTCTTTTTAAGTTTTAGACAGAGACCAAAGTACCAAGTACGTCGTTAGTTCCTATTCAGTCCTTATAGTTCATGTCGATCGTGTCGACGGCTATACACAACTATCACCAATTAATTAAAAGTTTTCCAAAAGGGTGCTATACAATAGGCCAAGACAAGTAGTCAAGTAGTTCAAGCCAGTCGTAATGAGGAGTGTAAATCATTTTCTGTATTTTTAGACAGATAAGAAGAAGAAAAAAATGGCAAAATTGCAAATGGAGAGATAAGGAAGATTGTAACATCGACAGTCAGATATTGATAGGGTAGTATACATATATAGTAAGTACCTACTTTTACTATATAGCCACTATATAGCAAGGCTTTTACTTAATTTTTACTTATTGTATGTGCTCATAAAATAAAAGTCGATGGATACATCCTTTACTTCTTTTGTCAGTTCCTTCATGATAGATGGCTATCTCATTCTAATATCTTTCTCTCTCTCTCTCTCTCTCTCTCTTTTAATTAAGACTTTTATGGTCATTAGTTGCGCTGAGCAGAGGTGCATATAATAATATAATTAGGAGCTACAGTATCTTAATAGCACCGGGGTATATAGTACCTATAGCCCTGTCATACTATACTAGGGCTACTAAAAGACAGACGTGTTGTAAGTACGTGCAATAAATACATTAGTTAATTAGCTCTTGCAAGACATAAAAAAATTTAAAACTCTCGAGTCCAACAGCAACTCAGCAACAGCAACAGTCCTATAATTAATTCAAGGTGAGCTTCACTCGCCAGTGCCAGTGCGCTGGAAATGACAAGGAATGTGCTCTTGTTAGTTTATTAGCTCCAGAGTTAGAATTCAATTGCTTTTATTCCGTCGTTGTAGAGATCAAAGGCGATCAAATATTTGTGGAATTAGAATTAGTATTAGAATTAGAATTAGAATTACATACATATAAACAGAATTAGAATTGGACGGAGATTGCTATCAGTATTTTATTTTATCATTCGAGAAGGAGTTTGCTCCTTGACTAGCTTCGTTGTTCCCTATCGACTTTGATAGGGAATTACAGAATTACAGAATTACAGGTATGACGCAATTTTACTATGAATTGATAGAGGTATACTGGAGCCGATGGGTGTACACGCAGATGCCCCTCTACAGTCTATTATCAAAGCCATAAAAGTTGTTGTAATGATCCGCTCCATGTCATTAAGGAGTCAAATAGTTATTAGCGCACTTGGCCGTACCACGTAAACCTGTCTTACCATTATTACAGAGATCTAGTGTTGAGCTTGTGAAGTTGTGAGTGAAGGAAGAGGAATTTTTTCGCTCATCATTATTATACGCAAAAAGTAATTTCCAATCAAATAAAGATATGCAAATTAAATGCAGTCCAAGTAGTGACAAGAAGCAAATTATGGCATGGAGAGCCGTTGTTGTGCTGCTTTAAGGTGTCGTGTCATAAAAATCTCTAATAGCTCGTTGTAAAGGAGAGCTACGTCTTTCGATGCATTCCTTTTGCCTTTGCCCATTGTCTGTGCACTTGGAAGATTGTATGTATTATGTATGTACCTACGTAAATGACCGTGCACATTTAAATCCTGTCTGATCAGATAATATTAATTTACTCCTTCACCCAATCTCATCTCATCTCATTGAGTGAGTGACTCTCTGAGCCTTCCATCCTCAGCTTGTGTGTGTCTCGTGTGATTTTTGAGTAATTTCTGTGAGGAAAGAGCAGACGCAGTCGAATGCATGCATGAATGAAGAGTCTCTTTACATTTGTGGACGTGGACTGCTCTGAGAGATGCTCTCAGAGAATGTAGTCCATGAGAGCCGGTTCGGTTCACGTTCTAAGATGACAGTTTCTAGATTAAAATCCTTGCTTATCTCAATGACAGCCGCCCATAAATTCAGGTCAAAATCTTACCCAAAAATTGAGCAAAGGGGGAAATGATCTGATGAGACTGTAACTCCACACATTTTCAGCTAGGCTATATAGCTATAGCTATATAGCTCACAAAGGGACGAACGCTCACGAATGCATGGCAAAGAAAAAACTTGTTTGACATATTATATTATACAGATACATTTCCTTCAGTTTGAGCAAAAAATAAATGAGTAATTGTTGCACATGCACACACACCCAGACATAGACTTGTACATAAAACAGACAGTAAAACTACTATAATAATACCTATGTACAGTCATACAGTGACACCGAGGATGGTTTACCACACAGGAATTGTATACAGAAAAAGTTTTGCTTTGTGTTTCCATTAATTGAAAGCTCCCCATTTGATTTTGATAATAATTT
>JAQFZC010001529.1:0-29324 GCA_034695205.1 Dicyrtoma fusca | reverse complement strand
GGTTTTATTTGGTAGACAAATGGCTGAGAAATTCTACTGCACTCATTCGGGGGAAGCAAGGATTAATAATAAGATAAACGAAACGACATAAATTTTACTTTCACTGTACCTTGAAATTATGATGTTTAATGTCGAATGTCCATATTATTGTTCACGCTCCTTTATTTCAAGATTTCAACCCATACCAAGTTGGTACCAACCAACCGTTGACTGTTGACTGTCAGCCTTCAGGTGTCACGACAGGACACTAGTCTTCTTGTAGAATGCAAATAGGCTGCACTGGAATTTGGTAACAACGGGTGACGGGTAATGGGCTAAGCTGTCCTTGCTAGGTCACAGTTGGCAGTGGTGGACGGTGAACCTACACTGAAAATACTGACAAGTTGTCAGAAACTGGTTTCAACAAAATAAACGTTCAAGTGAGTCACTTTGACAAGTGACCAGAGCCCCGACTGACAAAAACTGACAACTAATCCACATAAGAAAGAAATGACACAATACTAAAAATACTGTCACCGGAACCGGAACCGGATAACCGGAAGGGAAAACATTGACCTGTCACGGATTTGAGATCATTTACTAAAAATAAAAATAGTTGTTAGTTCAGAGTTCAGATTTCGGATTCATCAGATCAGATCAGAACTTCTTTTTTATGAGAAAAGAAAAACATTATTAACAGCAGCAGAGAGCGAGTCGCGAGTTGCGAATTGCGAACAGAAAATACAGACTTGTGAACGTTTCCCGCTCTCAGACGGCTCAGTGGGCAGCAGACCAACTGCCCAAAATTTTTGCTAGTCAAGTCTAGTCTAGTCAAATAAAATTTCATTGCTAGGCTAGACTAGTCTAGTCAAGGTTTTGCTAAAAATTAACTGCCTAGTCTAGTCAAGTCACATGGATGTATAGGACGTCGATGAGCTAGTCTAGTCTAATCATTTTTCAAAAATCGGCTAGTCTAGTCAAGTCAAGTCAAATCTTCTGAAAGTGCCGACTAGTCTAGTCAAGTCTAGTCAATCCTAGTCTAGTCATGACTTTTTGACTAGACTAGGGCAGCACTGCTGCGGACTGAGAACACATTTGTCTTTGAATTCCGTTGCAACTTCCAATCCCGCCTCCTTGCCATCGGCGCAACAAAGTGCAATTAAAGCTTGTGACAGATCGACAGATGACAGGTCGTTGATTGCGATCCGAATTTGGTTCAGTATTCTATATAACATAACTTTAATGATTATTATTTTTTATTTAATTTAAAAATATTACTTCATTACATTTGATTTGAAAAGAATAATTTTTTAACCAAGTAAGAAAGTTATTGTACGTTGATAGTTACCATTCTGTCACAAAGGACTTCTAATTTGTAATTTTTGTAATCCTCAACGGCCTTGTGGCAATGTGGCAGTGACTATCATGGGATAAGAAATGACCTGACCTGATGGTATCCGGACAAAATATCCTCAACCACGTATCTGTATGCCTATATGAACTAAGTAGGTACTCTGTTTTTAAGTATCAAATAATGCATAGAACTACATTCGGAGATTCCTTTCTAGTAAATTCTCTAATCAATCTTGATTAAACACCTAAATACGTCTGTATAAAAGTATAGGTAACAAATAATATGAACTATTAACACATGTAACTATTTTCTCAATCTAAAAACAAAATATTCAACATATTTAATTACAAAACGATATAATTATGTATAAGTATACCTACTATGTGATTGTTAGCAAAAAATGTTTACTTTTAACTGTAGTGCAGTGCAATAATAAAAATAAAAAGGAAAGCCTCAGTTCTCTGTACTCAGAGAAAGTACAGCTTCTGAATTGAATATAGCTTTTATATTATGATGCAGAATCGCAAAAATAGCGAAGCAAGAATGGATCATCTGCGATAAATTCAGCGCTTCATTAGTTGAGGGTATTTTCACCAGTAAGGACTTTTAGTCAGAATGACTACTAAATGAGTACCTTTAGCACGTAAGTGTCACAATTACCTATTTTGGGACAAATAGTTCAAAAAACAGCTGTTTGAAAAATGCCTAAGTCTGAAACTCTGAGCGCTGTCTACTTATGTAAAATTATAGATGTGCAAGGAGTCTCATCACTCATCTCTACAGTATCATAGACTGTAAATAGGCAGTAAATACATAGGTAATAAGTAATAAATTATTAAACCTTCAATACTGTATAAATAAAGCAAACTAGTACCACAATGTAAAATTCCCCTCCCACCCAACCACACATACAATCACAATTAACCCTATACAGCATCTTCATGCATCAGCTTCTTCATGCTTACAGAATATACGAATACATTCAAACTTTTCATACATGTAGTAAGACTTTTGTTTTTAGAAAATGTTTTACTAAGAAAAAATTATGGGCAATTTTTAATTATTACGTCAAGCTACATTTACGTAACTATATTTCTGAATCGTTACATATGTACAATAATGGAACACATACATACTTGGTACATAACTGGAAGTTTATGAGTAATTATCTAGCCATACCCATGGATTTCAACAAGCTTCGGCAAGAAGTAAAAGCATAAAACACAATAAAATATTAATCAAAATTTCTAATAATAACCTGCATAATGACCTATTACTGCCAATACCACCATCATCCATCCGGAGTGATCAAGATTTTTTACTGCTAATCGCTCTACTCTCAAATAATTACTGTCTATACCCGTGTATCACGGCCAATTTGACTTATACCAATGCCTGCTACTATTTTACTTGGTGAAAGCCAAGCAGAAGGTGAAAGTAGGCTCATCACAAACCCAGAAACTTGTGAGCATATAGTAGGTAAATTCTAGACGTTAAGTACCACGGTCTAGATACGGGTGCACTGGACTTCGGAGACTTCGGACCTGATAGAATTGTCGGAGGTTTCCCCGAATTCGTATATGAAGCGATGTATACACCGTCTGTATGTATATTATACTTTGGAAATTGGTTTACTCTAGTTCTAGTAGCACACAATACAGCTGTGTTCCTTATGATGTTGCTATGGATCATTGTCGTTTAGAGGGCATTTGGGACAGCGTTTGATCAATAGATCTCTCCTAAAACTGATATCTTTGGGCAGCAAAAGTTTATTAAACAATTTTGAAATTCAAATTTGAAAAATTTGAATTGTATATTGTAATCTAATAAGGTTCTATCCTTTTGTTAAGATTAGGAGGACAAACTCATTATTTTTATTGACCCTGCCTGACCCTGAAATACACACACAATACAACTGAAATTGAATCATAATCCTGGGTATACATAAGTGTATAATTCTGTAATAATTTGATTTAATCATTAAAATTATGGTGGGATCTGTGGAAGAAGCAAATTGTTGCATCGATGTTACTCATCTCTGTATCTAGTTATCAGTTGCAGTCGCGAGTCCCTCATCCCTCACACAATCAATTAAAAATAAGGCAAATAAGTAATGGTACTAAAGTAGGTAGGTAGGCAGGCTACATTAGCAGTTAGCAGAATATCACATCAAAAGTCAGTTGTGTGCACAGTAGTTCTAGTTTTGATTCGTCAGCCAGGCTAATTTGTCAGAAAGTGAGAATGGAGAATCCGAATCCGAATTAATAACTAAATTCCGCCTCTTCATTCACCATGCCGGATATGAGGGGTCCAAGTACGGAGGAGAATGATGAAATCACATCTGGTCCAAGTAACAGCACCATCAACTCAGATGGAGGATCCGACATCTCATCCTCTACATCTCAGGGGCGGTTCTCTCCGGTTGAGATGCCTTCAAGACCATGGATGCCCATTGACCTCCCACCCATTGGAGAATTACGTAAAGTTGTTCGTCAACGTCCAAAATTCGTTCAGAAAAAGGAAGTGATCAAGGTTCCGTATGTTCCTGGCGATGAACTGCCCAATCCATTCGACATCCCTGGCGACATCCCCACCTTTATGTACACAATGCTCAAGGAAAAAGCTCAGGTACTGCTATGTATGTACAATCTTAACCTTTTGCAACGGGCATTATAATTACTTCGTTTTGAATGTTTTTAAAAACGGTACTTTCTAGGTTTTTGATGTTTTGAAAGTTGTATTTAATTGTTTTGACTGTTTTCAAAAAGTGTTATTTACTTGTTTTGACTGTTTTGAAAAAGTGTCATTTACTAGTTTTGACCTTTTTGAAAAAGTGTCATTTACTAGTTTTGACTGTTTTGAAAAAGTGTCATTTACTAGTTTTGAATGTTTTGAAAAAGTGTCATTTACTAGTTTTGACTGTTTTTAAAAAGTGTTATTTACTAGTTTCGACTGTTTTGAAAAAGTCAATAACTGTAATTACGTTGAATATTAAACTAATTAGCCTATAGTCGATAGGGCATACAAGGTTAGGACAATAAAATAGTTTTACAGTATAAAACACTACTTTTACTTTGTAAATTTCTGAACAAATTCTTTGAATGATTGATGACGTTGCGCTTTCCTTAAAGTTGATATTCGTGTTTTTAGGATCGTGCTAAAGCCTTGGCTGTTCCTACGCTGGAGAAAGAAACGTTGGTTACAAAAGCGTACAAACTAGTCGCAACTCGAGTAGCTCCTTTCTCCGTCACGGCTTATGAACCATGTATACATATTAGCCATATATATTTTATCATTGATTCCACAAAAAAAACTCATTCTTATAACTTAATCCATAAAGCAGGGCAATAATCTAATATATGTACTTTGTTGTATTGTGTATTTTGTTTTGAATTGTTTAAAAAAAAACAGCTGAGCGTCAAATTTGGAAACAAGTGGTATGGGAGGCACGGCGAGGGCTGAATATTAGTAAAATGCAAAAAATCTCCCAGAATATTAGTGGTGCTTACATAACCCATAGGAAAAAACTCTTCTATCTTGATGTAAAGACCTTTCTCTTACTCTATTTTATAAGTACTTATTACACTACATTATAGTTCTGCATTGCCCCACATACATAATTTTCTAAAATACTATCTTGTTATATACTTTAGACCAATTTAAAAAATTCGAATTTGATTGTGTGTAGCATGCAATTCACGCCCGACGCTTAGCCCTCAAGAAACTACGGCGAGATGCCGAGTTAGAAGAGAGAGCATTGAAAAATTTTGAATGGCTCGTCCAGTTCACTTCTGATGCCTTCCAAACTTTCCTCAAAGAGAACGATGATGATACCATGGCGGCTGTGCACTCGTAAGATTTCATAATCTAAACGAATCGTAGTATTTCTTATTATCTGTTTATCCTTTACTGCTTATTAACCTATTTGAAACCGGGAAATCATGGAAAGAAAGCTTTGCAAAAGTGTTTTTTCAACATATTACCTTTTTCAAAAAGGTCAAAGCTAGTAATTTGGATTTTGAAAAACATTCAAAACTACTAAATAGCACTTTTAAAAAGCTCAAAACAAGAAATTAACATTTTGAAAGACATTCAAAACTAGTCATCAACACTCTCAAAAAGGTCAAAACAAGAAATTACTATTTTCAAAACGTTGTAAAACTAATTATTAGCGTTTCGAAAAGGTTAGCGTAAGCGCCACTATTATAAAGAACAACATACAACGACACAATAAATTCAAACCCCCTCAAAGATGATCTGCAACACTACTAGAATATCTGCCAAAGAATTTGTAGCTTGTTTCTGTATTTTTCACTACGCTGCTCGCCCAAACCAACCTCATCAAAATGGTATCCAAAAATTGTTTCCCTTAATCTTCAGGATCTTACGATTAGTTTGTAGTTGGATGTCTACTAATGAAATTAGAAAGTACTTGAGCTTTGGCTTCTTTCGGATAATGAAATGGTCAGGAATTCTTGATCCATTTAATAATTTAATTTGTTTTAATATTTTTCCCATCTGCGGCATCCCCTTAATTATCACTCACACAGAAAATAAGGAGTTCAAGCTCATGAGACGAATACGTTTCCTCCATTTCCGCATAATATTTACGTATGTATACATATATTTCTTCTTGGATCCAAATCATTGGAATTCGCATTAGAAAGAAAGGAGTAGAATACACATATATGTATGTACGTAGTACAGAATGGAGCCAAGAGGAATTGTGAGCGATCTTCGGGAAATTATTATTCTCTCAAGTCGAAACCTAAACCACTATGAACTTAAAAGAAATAAGTGGTGTGGTAACTTTTTACTGAAGCTGGTACTACATAGTAGGGGATTGCTTGCATGGAATAATGTCGATCTGATATCCAGCAAGTCAGCAAGTCAAGAGATATACATACCTTCGAATATCTTTCGTATCTTTGTGAATGAGACAAAAAGTCTATAACAACTCTGATCCAAGTGTACATTGAACCCCCAATTTTTATAGAATATACATAAGTTTAAACGCCGCTCAACTTTTTATGTTGCCCACACGGCAATCCGTTGTATTGCCGAACGCCGAATGGATTCCAAGTTTTTTTTTCTTCCATTTTACAGAAATAATTCTGCATGGAGAAACTGATACGGCAGGAGGTCCAACATCTCATGTTAGAATATCGGTTTTGTTAAACAGAAAAATGGCATGATTAAAAATGTGGATTTATACCTTCTGAGTTATTGAGTGTGTCTTACGTGAGACAAGTGAACCATCCCACCTTCACACTTTAAAAAGAGCCACTGATTTTTTTTTTAGTTCTCGCGTATAAATGTACGGCACTTTCTCCGTGTTCTCTAATTGAAAACTATAAAATGTCTCGGTAACTGCTATTACCCGGCTAAGGCCATGGCGAGAACCATGACCTTAGAGACAGCAGTAGACAGAGGCTATTCAATTGTAGATTGGCTTCGATCTTAGATTTCTTTCCGTCCATCTTCGTTTATGTTTTTAAGCCATGTCGGGAACTGAATTTAATGTTTTCACTTTTAGGGCGGAGATAGCATTGAAGCAGAAACTTGAGCAGATGCTGGAGGCTCGTACTTTGAGCATTCGCATCAATACTGTGAAAACAGACATCTTAGCAGCAAATGAGAATTTGAAGGAATGCAAGTCATACATGAAATTCTTGGATGATATTGCGAGAGAACTTATGAGACGGGATGAGCTAGAAAACTCGAGGGCGGCGAGGGTAGGTCACTTCACTTTAATAATAAGTTCTACCCAAACAATGCAAACGTGAAAATCTTGTGAACTATACTTTGTGTGATACTTTATGAAAAAATCTAACCCGGAGTTGACCGAAAGAACGATTATTTGTTTGAGTAGAGAGCACAACAGATCAAAGAAGAAATGATGATCTATTTAAAAGAAGGGATGACTTTATCCGAGGCTCGTGCAGCCGTCAAGATGAATGAAGAGATTGCTATCCAAGACACGTTTGGGGGGAAATTTGGGAAAAATCAGGATGATAATGCAGGTATTTAAGCTCAATTCGTGTTACGTTACTCAGTTATCAAAATGCTTTGCAAATTGCTTATTGTATTTAGTTTTAAAATATTCTGAATTAACCTTTTCCAAACGGTAATATGCTTATTGTTAGTTTTGAATGTTTTTCAAAATGGTGATTTCTAGTTCTTTGAACTTTTGAAAGGGGTATTTACTAGTTTTGACTGTTTTGAAAAAATGTTGTTTACTAGTTTTGACCTTTTTGAAAAAGTGTTATTTACTAGTTTTGAACTTTTTGAAAAAGTGTTGTTAACTAGTTTTGACTGTTTTGAAAAAGTGTCATTTACTAGTTTTGATCGTTTTTAAAAAGTGTCATTTACTAGTTTTGATCGTTTTTAAAAAGTGTCATTTACTAGTTTTGACTGTTTTGAAAAAGTCTTGTTTACTAGTGTTGACTGTTTTTAAAAAGTGTCATCAACTAGTTTTTCGTCTGTTTTGAAAAAGTACATATATGGAACACTTTTGTTCAGCATTCTTTCCATGGTTCCCCAGTTCCGAATAGGTTAACATATGTATGTTTTGTTTGCGATTTAAAAGTGGAAGAGAGCGGCGATGCCTTCTTTGAGCAACTTCATAGGGAAGCCGAGACTTGGAAAACAACAGAAGATGAGAGGGAGTCCGAAGTAACTTTCGTAGATCCAAGTGAAGGTTAGCCTTCCCGTTCAAGAACGAACGCGGAACTTGAGCTTTAAAAATAATTATTACTTGAATTAGTTCTAGGGTTGCTTATTGAACTTGGCTTGCATTTTGGAAACGATTAGATCCTGATGGGTACGATGAAGGTGCTCTATTAAAATCCATGGAGCTCGTCGGAGGAAGTGAATACACGGATAGACAAGAATTAGCCAGTACGCGATCTTCATTTAATCGAGACATTAATTCAATTTAATTTTCAAGTGCTACAAACTATTAATTAGCTTGTTCTTTACATCCGATATTTAGTAAAAATGCGTAATTTTTGTTTGTTAGACTTGAGTTTTACACAACCGAAGCAGCTACTAGATATTTATCTGGAAATGGAAGAGCAGAACTTATCTTTGATTCAGCATGCACAACACAGTGAAGAGAATCTTGAGGGCATTCACACACAAATACGGAAAATGAAGGTAAACTGTCAAAAAATCTTTTATCCCATACAACAATGCAGTATATACTGGTATAGGTATACACTTTACACTGATTGTGCGGGAGCCTATTGAAATTAAAATCTTCTTTGTTTGATTCCCTTTCCTGCGTAATATAGCGAGTTATGGACTACAAAGCACGTCTCCTGAGAACAGAAATAAATAAAATAGAAACACACAATGATAATATGGAAGAGAGAATGCATGCTATTAAGGCCATCATTAGGTAAGTGTTCCCAAAGGTTTTAACCTTGTTAAAGAATCCAGATACGACAGACAAACTCAAAGGAAGCCTCGTCGATTACAGTGATATTAACTACAATGAAATAACATGCACAATAAAAAAAAATTTAATTTAATTCCTTTATTTGTTTATTTAACTATTAAACTATGAAATTAGCATGTTCTCTGGTGGGAACTACGATGTGAAGGGCCAAGAGAAGTTTATGCGTCTCCTTAGAAAGCACGTCAGCAAAGTTTTCAAAACATCGATTCACAACACAAGTAACTACTTAAATATTACACAATATTTTTATGCAATGTTAATATTACAGATATTATTTCTAAAATTGGATCTGATGGTATTTTTGTAATCATTTTAGTTATTATATTAGGAGCATGAATGTTATTCAATTTAGGGACCCCCTGACCTCATTGTTATAAACCGTTATCATTGACAAGATAAAAGGGGCCCACCCACCCCCAGTAATGACGTCAGCCTAGTCTAACCTTAAAAATAACCCTACAAATTATTTAGCCTAATCTACTATAAGCTAGCGTCATGTGTTAGCTATCCTATTTATGACTGACTGTCTTTCCCAAACAATTATAGATTTAAATTCTAAAGAAATTAATCCAATTCGTTAAAAGCGATTGCGTATTTTATTGAATTCTAGTGTAATTGTGCAATATTAACTTAATTTCTTCATTTTTCAGAGATTACAAACGACTCACAGCTGACAGCTGTTCTGATGCTGACAGCTGTAGAGAAGCAATTTGAGGACTTGGTCAGAGATATTGAGGGCATGCCAGCTGAAGTAGTTGTCAAAATATCCCGGGTAATTCCACCTTTTTTTACGCAAAGATTATATAATGCATTTTAAGTATTCATAAGTACGTGTAAAGACAGTCACATTATTTTAAAATGACACAATGACCCCCATAAAACAAAAAAAAACAAAACTAACTTATGAGTGCAGGTACATATGTACGTAATTAGCCACCTTTTATTTACAAAGGTGCACATTTATTACACTAATTAGAAGGAGTTCGTGACTGTTACACGATACTGTCTTTATCCTCCTACGATAAGAAGCTTGAAAAAGAATATAATTATAGGCAGAAATAGAATGGCTACCAACTATGAGCTCAGTTTTTATTTTCGATTTTAGAATTCTGCGTCCGAAAAAGAGCAGTGACTTCAGACTCTTATTTGATTTCTCCTTCTCATGCATATCTAAGCATGTAGCCCAGCGAGGGAAAGTGAAATAGAGAGAGAGAGAGAAAGGCAGGAAATGTCTTTACTTCTTCATGATTCTTTTGGGTCGATTTCATGGGCAGAGGGCATTCGAGTCCGTTGTGTACGTCCGTCGAGAGCGAAGGGAATGTCTCAGTGGACAAGTCTAGTTTAAGAATAACAATTTTTCTGGAAGTGATTTCTCAGAAAGACTTGTTCACGACGAAGGAAGCGAAGGAGGAAAGATGAGAAAGTTGAAGTTTCTTGTGTGTGTGTTTTGTAAATTTCATGCATCGTATTATCGCATGATACGAACTATGACTTTCCACTACCTACGAATTACGGACCTATCTTACCTACCAAGTACATACCAATGTAGGTTAACTAGATTACACATCCCCACATTACATATTCTTAGGGCAACCTTGCGTACTGTTGACTTTTTTTTTTTTTAGTTTACACAAAATTAATTATGTATCTAGTCTCTTTTCACTTTCCTTCAACTTGCCAGTCAAAAAGAAAAAACTGGTCTGCACTTTTGTACTGGGACTCAAAACGCCCGCCCGCCTACTCGAAAGCCCACACAAACTAATAGCTATGCTATATTGCATTATGTGTGTGTGTGTACTGATCGATTACATTGAAACTTGTGGCTAAGTTCACATGATCTTCTAATTTTTGGTTTGGTTTATGTACTAATTGTATAGGAGATGGAGAAAGATCGCCGGGAGAATGAAAGATTGGAGAGAATGGCGGAGAGAAAGTGGAAGCAATCCCAACGTGTGAACAAGTCCATTGAAAGAGCCAAGGCACCCATTAAACATAAGGTACATACACGAAGGGCATGGGAAGAGAGCCCATACTTCAAAGAAGCTGATCTTATCCTTATTTAATTTATACATCTTTAATAATGAGCCTCTGTTGATTACATTGTGACTGTGTTTGTGAATTTGTGTGGCGGAAACAGAAAGGACGACCGCTCTATCCCCGCTCCCGCCCACCCAAGGAAGTTATCAATTTATCTCAGAATGATCTGGACATCAAGGCGGCCGAGGATGAGTACAACTACTACTTTGGTGAGTGACTGTCATGCTGGATGGAGAAAGTGCTCTTTTGACTCTTTTTTGGCCTCAAACAAGCCAGAGAGAGAGATGACGATAAATTAAAGTAGCCCTCGTGTTCGTTGTGTAAATGAGTGTCTTGAGTCTTGCTTAATTACGTAGTAGTTCATCTTAATTGATTACATATCTTAGTCGAAGAAAAAAAGTGCAAATAAAGGGGAAAAATCTTTTCAAAGTAAAATGTGCGATGGATAATTTATTCACAATTGGTTTATTGTCCATGTTTTAAAAAAAGGTTGACAACATTGCAGGATTTTTGAATTTTGGTCAGCTTTTTAGTTTTGCTTTCAATTGGATTCCCTTCCCGTTCAGTAGATTATTTCCTAGCAATTTGTTGGGGTTGAAAGGAAGGGAAATTAATATAATTTACGGCTAGGATCCCGTGCCCTTGATCTCTACTTTCCTAATGATTCATCTCACCTTTCTCCTTCCCTTCTTCCTAGTCACTTTCACGTACAGAGAGAGAGAGAGAGAGAGAGAGAGAAGAAGCAACCAGAACCAGATTGCCCTTTATTATCCTCAAAATAGCCAATATGTCCAAAGTACCAGGCCAGGGCAGGGCTGCTGGATGCACGTTGTAATTTACTGCTGCATGTATGTATTATGACAAGTTTGACTCTCGACCAAAAAGTTTCTCCATAATTTTCAAATGGCATCAAGTTTAACAGAGAGAGAGAGAGAGAGAGAGAAAGAGAGAAAGAGTTACGGAGTTTTCAAATTCACATGAACTCACCTAACTAGCTTCAGCTATGGTAAGCCTTATAATCCGAATTTTCCATACGTTTGTTATTACGCCCGTGTAATAGGAGCCCAGCCCCGTACTTTCCCTTTCCTTTCCTTTCCTTTCCTTCCCTAGTCTCTGTATAGTTGTGGGGCTCACTTGTGTAGCCTTTGTCAACCTTTAATGAAGGTGTACAGGTGAGCTCGTGAATTATTAGGACAGATGAAAGTAGATAGTGGCGTGACAATGATTTAATTTGAAATTTGAAAATGTGATATGAGCTGAGAGTTATAATACTCTGGGCTAAATTAAAGATCAAATGGTGTGAAAACCAATTAACTAAATTTCAGTTTTAGGTTTTCATTTTTTTTCTTCAAACTTTAAATCAGTTATATGCAGTGTGTATAGCTTCCATTCAATTTTACTGTCCCTTTTGCATTGTGACTTACTTGCGTGGGGGTGGGTGTTGAGTTTAGTATTATCGTTCCTCGTGCTGATGAACATGAAAGCTTTGAGATGGTAATTTTGGTTTGCATTATCAATGGACCTACACAACACAAACTACCTATATAGTCAATACCCATTGAATTCGGTCAAACTTTGCTTGCTTTACCTTCGTTTTATACGTCTCTTTTTCCTTGAATTCGTTCTTCAATTTTAGTATATTTTGTCCAATGTACATACTGTGTATACAATTATGGAGGGAAAGTAGGTGCTTGCGACTAGTTAGGCTTGCAAGTTGTGGGAGTGTCGATGATAGGATCAAATATCTTGTCATTTCCTTATTTATTTTGATAGTAGATAAGGTTAAGGCCTTGCCAGGTTATATTTGTTCATCAGCTGCAATACTTCTTTTGTAAATGAGACTTATTTTTGCGAATAAAGGTACAAATTTTAAAATTTTATTTTGAACCTCCGAATTCATTATTTTCTTGTACGTTAGTCAAATCTCATCTCCATGTTAAAAAAGACTCCGGGCTGCATTCTTAATTCCGAGGAAGTATGTACAACTGTCGGTCGTCTCCAAACTGCATCTGAGAATGCCCGTCCATTTGAAAGGGATGGGAAAATGATCAAACGAGGAGGTTAATAAGGTAAGGATCAACTAAAAGCATCTAAAACATGTTACCAGTTCGCATCCATGCATAGCTATAGGTATATACATGGGTATAGGTAAGCAATACATTACATTGAATGGGTACGAGTGTGCGTACATACCTGTTGTGCTTGTCCGTCCGTCTGTCTGTATAACGTAGAATTTGATGGCAATTTATTATACCGTCACTTCCCTATATTTCCTTAGAAAAGAGAAAGAAAAAAATTATAAAAGGAACTTTCTAACTGTGGGAAACTGAGGGTAGTAACACATTCTTGTAATTTTCTTTTTTAAGTCATCTGTTTTTTGTTTCATGAAGCGGAGATTGGCAGGGCGTTTGATGAGACGTGACTAGGAAGCGAGTTGTGTGTCATTTGTGCCAGGCACAAGTGCAGTGGTTTATCTTGATCACTAGATTACCAGTTTATGGATATGGGCAAAGAAATCATTGAAATTTAGAAGCTCCAGTAATGCAAAGCGTGGAGGAGGGTGACCTGTTGTGAATACCTACCTATCTCTACCTATATACAGCTGTCATCAAAGAAGATATATGGAAATGTGTGAGTGTGAGAGGAATGGGAAATCCCTTGGAAATCATTGCCATGCCATAAGGAAGGTAACGACACACCAGTTATGATCTCCCTTTGCTTACATTTCCTCTCAAATAATCCCGACAGTCAGTCAAATGAGGGTAGAAAGGCAAGGCTCTATATACATACATTTGCACAGCAGCTATGCATAGAACGTATAATGGAAATACTGGTACATACATAGATACATACATAGAATGCCAATTAATTTGGTTTGAAGTTAAAAATAATGTTTGTACTTTTGTCGATCTCAACTTCAATAACTCATTGAAGATTAGTCCATTTCCCTCTTTCACGTACTGAGGGAAAGTGAGTAGTGGAGGAAAGTCAGTCCATGCAACCTTTGAGTTTAGATTCCCTTTTTTTGAGGGAAGAGAGAGAAAGAGGGAGCCTGTTTGATTCAATCACGTCAGCTTTATTAAATATGTATTATCTCTTCATTCTCCCATCCTTATCCTTTAAACGTCATCATCGCCGGCTGTTCGACACTCCTTTGGTTTCTATAGCTCTGGTTCTGGTTCTAGTTCTGGTTCAATCTAAATTCCAAGGTTCGCATCGCTGTCAAGAAAACAAGTGTACAAGATCGTCGGGAGACATCCATGACACTAAATTAATGCTCCCCCTCTCCATTCACATTTACGGTACCTGTTTGGCTTGATAGACCGCCATTGAACGGACCCCCCGGTCCCGATCCCGGTCCCGGTCCCGGATGCTAAATGTTATCTATATCTGAAGACAAGAGAGAAAGGAAGGAGACTTTCAATGACACACGAAAGTGAAACCAAGTTTCCAGTGTTGATCTTGATATACGGTTATGCTATGCTAATAACTTCTATCGATGCCCTGCTCCGGCTATGCTACTTGATCTGCCTTGTATAGATTATGGATGAATTGTAAATGTGTGTATTATGGTTTTAGTGGGAGTGTGACTGTGAGGCTCTGACTAGTGACGGAGTGGTGAGAGTGTATTTATAGACATGTGTGTGTGTTCCAATCTTCCAATGCAATGTTCCTTCAACTTGACTCCTTTCACTCAAACTAATTTGAAAAGTTTTCTCTTTCACCATCCTGCATGACTCAACTCTCTGTCAACGAAGGAGCAGGGACGGAGTCTAGAAACATTTTCCATGCCAGAGCAAAGAGGAAGATCGGCGTAATAATCTATTATGCAGACTCTAATGCTCTAATCGTCCTCGTCGTAATAGTTAATAGTGTTGATGGAGCGGCAGTCACCAAAGGAAAGGAAACTTTCGTCCGCCTTCCATCTCCCGTGTAACCATATCATTCACTCTCATTTAAATAACAGGCTCACCTTCTTCCCTTTTTCATATTTTACAAACTTGGGTCTGTTTGCACTCAGTTTGGAGGAATAGTTTGGGATGCGGTTCTCTTTGTGTACTTACATACTACACACATGTAACTCTGACATTCAGGGCGTAATGTGTGACATCCAGCTCGACAAAATTCTCAGCGGGAATTCAGTCCTCATCTTGTAGGATGGAGATGGAACAATCAAACTCAAGCTGAAAACGTTTTCTCTCTCAACCTCCTATCTTTGTTATCGTCGTGCCGTTGCATTCTATAGTGCCCCTTCGGTATTTCTAGCTTCTTTCTGGGTAGATGAACAGTAGTACATTTAACCTATTCGGAACTGGAAAACCATGGCAAGAAAGCTTTACAAAAGTGCTTTTTACTAGAAATCAACATTTTCAAAAGCAATCAAAACCAGTAAATGAAACTTGCAAAAGGGTCAAAACAAAATATTAACACTTTTAAAAAGATATAAAACAAGAAATTAACATTTTCAAAAGCATTCAAAACCAGGAACTGAAACTTTCGAAAGGGTCAAAACAAGAAATTAACACTCAAAAAGGCCAAAACAAGAAATTAAGACTTTCGAAAAGATATAAAACAAGAAATTAACACTTTCGAAAAGGTCAAAACAAGAAATTAACACTTTCAAAAAGATGTAAAACAAAAAATTAACACTTTCAAAAAGATGTAAAACAAGAAATTAACACTTTCAAAAAGATGTAAAACATGAAATTAACACTTTTAAAAAGGCCAAAACATGAAATACACACTTTAAAAAGGCCAAAACATGAAATTAACACTTTCAAAAGGATATAAAACAAAAGATACTAACATTTTAAAAAACATGTAAACCAAGAAATTATCACATTCAAAAGGATGTAAAACTAGATACAGCACCGTTTCGAAAAGGTTAACAACATGATTCATTTATTACACTCTGCGCTACGCATTTCTCCATTATCTCGTTATTATCTTAAATCTTCCATGTTTATTTTTAGAGGTTAAAATCAAAGCGTTCCCCTTGTTTCAGAGGAGAAATCCTAAAACGTGATTCTGTTGTAATCTCCAGTCTATCTCTAATGATACCCTTGCCTTGAACGCCATTTTGCACGCTTATATTTAGACATCTCAGGCACACCGAGAGAGAGAGCACAGACGGTATTAGCATCTCACTGCACTCCTAACTGGTGCACACATACTTGTTTAGTTACCACATAAGTTTGACGTTCAAGAAAGTTTCCGAAACGCATCTGCTTGAATAATTGGATAAGTGGGCTGAAGACGGACGAGAGCAATGGAGCTGACACCAACTTTTCCTATACATTCCATGTCAGTGCTTAAACGTTGGCAACAAGACCAAGTACAAGGGAAGATGGGCAAGATGGGGAAAATAATGATTCTCACACAAACTATGCCTGTCACACAAACATACAAATAGAGCAGACATAATGATTTTGCAAACTATGTACCTACATGGTGATAGTTTAGCTAGTTTGCAAACTATACAAGATTCTCGTACCTTCGGCCTGGGCCTAAAGCCTGTGAAAGATGAAATTTTAAAGATACTGTAAATTATTATAATAATATTGGGAATCTCTGGGAATTGTGCAGTGATCTCTATCTCGCCTGTTGGGCTGTAAGCGATACTGTGTGTGGGCGGGTATAGCATCGTCGGAATTTCACTAAGAATAAGATACATATTATATATGTACATACAGACATTTCACGTTCTAGTACATTTTCACTTTTCCGCATGAATTCTGTGCATGGTAACTATAAACGCCTGGATATTATTAAAATTCTTGCTTAAAATACATCATTTTTTTTGCAGGCTCCGACTTTTTGGGATTTACGACCTTCTACGTTGCCTTTTTAGTAAGAATAAAATATTGTGCAAAATTTAATGGGCGTACGCCGTTTTTTTTACCAGTTTCAAACAACTTACAAATTGATGTGACCCATGACGTTGCACACTTAACAGGTCACGAATTTTAAAACAATTATTAGATTATCAGCTCCATTTTCATTTCCAAGCACTAGCATTAAAAGAAACCAGGCGCCAGTAGACCCCACAAATGTATTCAGTAGATCCTTAACCTATTCGGAGCTGGGGAACCATGGAAAGAATGCTTCACAAAAGTGTCTAATTGTATAAATTAACTTTTTCAAAACGGCCAAAACTAGTAAATAACACTTTTTCAAAACAGTCAAAACTAGTAAATAACGCTTTTTCAAAACGGCCAAAACTAGTAAATGACACTTTTTCAAAAAGGTCAAAACTAGTAAATGACACTTTTTCAAAACGGTCAAAACTAGTAAATGACACTTTTTCAAAATGGTCAAAACTATTAAATGACACTTTTTCAAAACAGTCAAAACTAGTAAATAACACTTTTTCAAAAAGTTCAAAACTAGTAAATAACACTTTTAAAAGGTCAAAAATTAGAAATTACCCTTTTCAAATGGTCGAAACTTGAAATCACGATTTTCAGAAACATGCCAAACTAAATGTATTACCGTAACGAAAAGGTTAAGTTACGTAACTTTCCCTTTATTTTTAGAAAACTGCCATTAGAACATTTCGTCCTGTGACTTGTCCATGTGCCATGTGTTGACGTAGCTTGTCATAATTTAAGGCAGAGAGACAGACCAAGTCGTTTATAATGAATGGAGGTACACACTACAGTTACGCAGTAAAGATGATCAGGTGTACACATTTGGAATGTGTCTATAGCCCTTTATATGGACTAAATGATCTTGTCTTGTGAGAAAGGAGACACCTTTTCGTCTGTATTTTCCTTTCCCACGCAAGTAGTTTGTACGGGGATTATGAGATGAAACGAATGTTTTCTGTGTCAATTGTCAATTATATAAATATTATTATTTTTTCAATGAGCTCACGTCGCGTCGACGGATGGAGGAAATCGATCCCACATCGTCAACCTTATACTCTTTCTAGTAGGTAAATATACACCTATGTATACAGGTACTTGCGTCCTTCTGCCTGAATTTCAACGGAATTATTTTTGTTTGCTGACAGAGTTAGAATAAAAAAATACAGCAAGTTGAAATGGAGAATGAACTGGAGAACTTGTTCTCAGTTCATTCTGTTGAAAGAAGACGGCAAAAAAAAATAAAAATGCAATGAAGATACGACGAAAGGTCAACGATAATGCGTGGGTGAGTTTAAACGTCATTAGTACCGTCACGAAATTACATAACAGACTCCCTTATGGCTTGACCATGCCTATAGGAAAGAGTAAAAGGCAAAGGCCAAACAATTGTTGTAATTTTAAGAATAAATTGGACATTGAATCAGATTTTAGCGATACGCAATAGTTTTATAAATTCGACGAGAACTTGACTGAGAACTGACTTGGATTGCCATCAAATATGAACAAGGATGGCCCGCTATTTGGGAAGCTCAGAAGTTAATAACGGAAATCAAAAAGCGATTATTTGATTATTTGTGTCATGTTCCTCCGATGGATGTTTTGTTCGCAGACGTTTAATCGAAGGAAGTAATTATTGTGTATAGCACATATAATAGGCCCTTTTGTCTCGGACCCAAAGTATTACTTCTACTATAGTCATTCGGATTGCTCTTTTCACTCGAGGCACATAGCCACCTACTTATTGTTATTTGACCCTGAGGAGAAAGAAGGGGAGAGAAATCTGGAATGCAAAGCAGGAGGGCAGACAGGAGGAAAGGGAAAGACGGATAAGTTAAGAGAAAGAAGGGGAAGAAGTGAAAGGAGGCCTGTGCATACGGACGTGCTTCTTGGTTGTTTGGGACGGGAGTCAGGAGATAAGTGAGCTATAAAGTTTTCACAATTCTCCAAGTGTACGGTACACAAAAGAAAGTCGGACTTATCTTTCCCAGCAAGTACTATTGAGTGGTGATTGCCAAACAATTTTGTTGATTGCTCTCGAGTCCGACGGCCGAGGGAAGGATGGAAGGGAAAGCAGGGATACTAATTAGATTACATCTATCTCACCATTTCATCTTCCAATCGATTAGACAAAAGGAACGGAGAGTCAAGGGAAAAAAACAACGATGGACTTGACTGGATAATGGCGGAGCAATTTATTTACTATTTCCAAGCCGCACTTTAACCATCAATATTTTATTGCATTTCTCAGATTATTTTATTTTGAACCTTTCATTCCATTCTTCCATTCGTCTTCACTAATGTTTTATAGTTTGTTTATTTGTGATCTATGTATTTACTTATAATTGATTGTTTTATTGATTGAACTGTACTGATGCGAAGGGTGTCAGCGTGCCATTTCACTAGTCAGTCAATTTGATGCACATTCCTTGTTTGACTGGACAGAATTTTAATTCGGAAAATCAACCTACAGTTCATTTTTGTGAAGCTGTGGAAACTCTGCTAAACGCATAGCCTTTTGCGTCTTTGAAATATTGGTTTGGAATATTGGCGAAGGGAAAGTGGAAGTGCTTGTGCTGAAATACACTTAAATATTTACAGAGTTTTTAGTCATGTTGCTCAATTTCCTGTAGATTCAATGCATTCTTGTATATGTATCTTTCAAAACCGAGCCCGTCTTCTGACGGCGCGGCGTAGGTCCCAGGAATTAGAATGGAGCCTGGTCCATGTACAATAGTTATGAAAGCCAACAGCACAACCACCCTTCACTCTACAGCCCCGTCAACCACGCATTCATGGGAAAGTTTGAAATAAAAATAAAAATAATGTGATGCAAACATTACATAGATTACACAGATAAAGTCACCAGCTTCCTCTTCCACCCTTACTTACTAGTAATGGGAGTGAAAGATTGCAAAGTAAAAAGTGTGATATGAGTGAGTCAAACTTCTTTTTGTACGTACAACTTTACAACAACAAGACGTAGAAGTCTACTAAGTTGAAAGAAGCCCATAGTTTGGGTGAAAGTCTCTGTTTGTGTGTGCCATACGTCTATATGGGAACTCTTGTCAGTTGATTTTCAGGGGGTAGAGAAAGATGTGAACCACAAAAATGAGTCCGTGTACCTGGATAGGTAAGTTTGGCTACACAAAGGCAATGCATGGTGCTTTGATGCCTGGAGAATGAAGGAGTGTGGAAGCTGAGGCTCTCATTGGTCAAAATGTATGTAGGCTGAAAATTAAAGTTGTTCTTTTCCAGCTCACCTCATTGTTACGTGAGACACCTTTTAGACCACACAGGTAGGTAGGTCCCAAGCGAAACTCTGTGCTGTTCATATAGCTATATGCAATTCTATACGCAAATGTACCTATGGGGTTGGCACTGTATTGTTCCCCTGCTTTCCCTGACTTTCTCCTCTGGCTGTTAAGTCTCTTGGACGGAGGCTTTTCACTTTGGAGATACAGACGAGGCATGGCTATGACGATGACGATGATGATGATGGCTATGAGTACCTACTATGTACTAGGCCCCCTTCCTCTTCCATTGAACAGAGAGCATCATTGAAGACCATAAGTTTGGTTTTGTTCCATTCTGCTCGCGTCATTCCTTTCCTTCTTCCCATAAGTACAAGTACACAGGCACAGGGCAAAGCACCACCAAAGTAGGGAGAAAGGAAGGGAAAGGTTTCCATGGGACGCTACTGTACACTACTACAGTGAAAGCTCCTCTTGAACCTTTTAAAAGCTTGGCCCAATCCACTACCCAGTTCAGTCTACATCAACAGGAAGGCTGGTGAAAGTGCTAAGAACACTAGCGGACACAAACTTGACTCAACCAGTACTCAACGGCACCCAGTCCACCCACTAACCTCACCGTTACCACACTCACAACAACCACCAGCAGCATCGCATCGCATCGCCCATCTACTCCACACTTGGATAAAAAACAGGGGAAAAAAAGAGAAAACTTGAGAACTCACCCTCTTAAGATCACAAGCTGTAAACTATCAGGAATCAGGACTGAGTCAAACCTGTTGAATAGTTTATCTCGAAAATATCTTGGAATCCTTTAAATCACTGCTTTCTATACTGACTAAAGGGGGAAAGGGAGAAAGGGTGGTGGAAATAGTATTTGCAAAGAGGCACTTACAAGAAGCAGCACAGTAACAAAATCATTTTGGACAGATTCGAACGAGTTCAAACCACCACCACCAGCAACAACACCAACTGCGTAAGTTTGTCTATTAATCGTTTGTTTTACACTTCCGTTTACAGCACTAATTGATAATTGGTACCATTCAATGGAGTGGTAGGCTAATGCATTATAGTTTTGAGTAGGAAGGCTTATTCTTTACTATTATGTTGGGAATCAATTGCCCCTTCTGGTGAATTGCTTTGATGGGCGAATAGGGTGGCATTGTATCAGATTGCCCTTGCACAAAGAATTAGAAGGCCTTCCGGTTACCCGCTTTCACTTCCCTATACATTATACTATGTACATTCAATCCTAGGTAGGTACATACCTCCCGGCACAAAAGCCCTCTGCCCTTGCCAACCGTCTGCTTTTTCTTCCACAAAAGACATTGGTATTTGTCTCTAATAAATAATATTGGTGCATGGTGCTCTAAAGCACCTACCTACCTACTACACGAGGGATAAATCAAATCAGTTCAGTCCTTATTCTCCTTATACACAGATAAATCTGACGAGGCAAAAAAAAAGTCTGTCTATTAAAAACTTTTGGGTGCAGCCACTCAAATTTTCTTCTTTCTTTTTTTGACAAGCATCAACTCTATTTGGCCGGAGGAGACTAATTAAAACTTTCTTTAGATGCATGAAAAGTACAATAACGTTCTGACCCAGGAATGCAATAAAAAAAAATATCAAAACTTTTTTGTAGGCACGCATACAGCCTTAGGAGGCAATGGGTCTTATAGGTGCTTGGAGCAATTTCTCCATCGTTCAATATACTATCCATACATTTTTGTCTCAGTAATGGAAAAACTGCCTGCACATAGCATTGGTATGTTTTATTATTATTACATCGGATTGGGTGGGTGGGAAAGTGTAAGACTGTACTATTTTAATGTAAAAGTAACGTAGGTAAGTAATAGCCAGTAGCTTTAACGTCATATCCACTCAAGAATTTGGAACACTTTATTTAGTTTCGTTACATAACCAGTAAGTAGGTGGGGGCATATGTTTCTCATTGGTAGAGCTTGTTCCTATGTAATTTGGATGAGCTGTGAAACTTTATTTTTTTAATTACAGACATACTTTTAAATGTTCAAAGATTGTGGGTGAAATCTCATTTATTCATGTGTCACGCTCCTTACAAACATTTGGAATATTCACTTTTCATAAAAATGTTCCAAGCTGTGCTGTGTCTGAGTTTTGAGATATTTTTATTCATTCGCTATCTTTAGACTTTGGAGCATTTCAATACATTTCAAAAGAATTTTTGTTTTTATTTTTATACTGATTAAAGTTTCAGGATACGAACTGCTAGAAGCAGAACAAGTTAGTTATAAGTATTTATAGTAAGTTACCTATAAATAAGCGCTTCCCCATACTTACACAGCCACTAGCAAAAGCGTAGGCGATGTACCGACTTTCACGGCAGAGCGTTACATGAAAATAAAACCTATTCTAGTTCCTCCGTATCAGATTGCCATTCGAAAAAACTCAAAAAACAAAATGACATTCGAATTGACAGTCGACATGGCCTAACAAAACATTTCTTTTGCTTACAATTTTTTGTTTTTCGGTTTTAAATTTCAAAATACACGCGTCCTCAGAATCTGACTAACCTGTCGACAAGTTGAAAATATGAAGCCTGTAGACAAAATAATCTGCTCTGTGTATCTCAGACGAAAGGGAAAGGGAGAGAAGAAACAGTGACAGGAACTGCATCCGTCCGTAGAACACATGTTGTAACTTGTTAACTTGTAGCGTAACATCTTTTTTTTTTGGCTTGGAAATGTCAGGAGCCAGGATCGAGTAGTGATCAAACTCTCAATCATTATGTTCACTTGCTCTCCTTCCCTTGGCACCTGCTCCTACACCGCTCATTTGTTGTAAGCGACATTAACACAAAATACAGATATAGGGACCCGCTATAGCCTTTTGTATTCGTCTGGGAAATAACAAGCACAAACTGTGCCCAAATATTATGAAAGACGCATTGACATTTGCTTTATGTAGAAGATGCGGTGGATGACGTGGGAGAAGACATACCTAGTATTTTGTGATCTTCTCAAAAAATTAGTGGAAAAACATTCTTGAAGAGCTATTTGAAATGTTTTCCTAGTAAGTACAGAAGACAGAAAGGTAGAAGCTCTGCTAAACTTATTTGTACTCAATTATGCTATGAGCCTGTCATAATATGCATCAAAAATAATTTAGTTACTTAATCAATGTGCTTTACAACTTGTAATCATCATTCTTTCAAAGTGTCATCCGAGCATCTCTTTTCAGAGGAAAGGCATAATAAACATTTTATTTTGTCTTTTAGTCTTGATGACGTGCACCGTATCATAAAGTTTGTAGCGTTGCGTTGGCGGCGTACTAACTTGGAATGTACCATTTCCCTCCTTGTTTTGATTTCATTAAAAATGTTTTGGAAATATCAACGGCTCAAAGCCAAGTCAAAGAGCTGGGTTGAGAATGCATGGAAATATATGATGGGCATATAAAATCATCACTATGGTGACAAGTACACTTGGGCTGCCACTTAAATACCACCAGCAATCAGCCGCCAGCCACCAGGCCATCGTAGCTTTTAAATATGGTCTGTTTTCTGTAGCCCATGCAGTCTAGTTCCGCAGTATTGGTACATACATAACATAGGTAGGAGATTGTGTAAGAGTGTAGTGCAGTAGTGCAGTAAGCGTCTGTGGTTTCCTCGTCTTGAGATGTTTCGTGTAATAATTTATTTTGTCAATAATTATTATGAGACATCGTATCACTTAATACAGAGCAGAGTGGTTCGAAAGCTTTTATGAAGTCACCCGATGACGGTGCTCCGTTTGAGGTTTCCTTCACAAAAGGATCATACTATAATATAATGTCATAATGTTTGCTACTGAAACTGAATAAGTGCCTAGGTATGTAGGGAGGTAGGTCCAACAGTATATAGAGCCCAGTGGCCCAGGAAAAATACCCGAAATTCTGTCTTGGCCTTCTTCGGTTCGGTTTTGTTCAGAGTTGGTAAAGTAAACGAAGGGAGAGAGAGAGAGAGAGAGGAGATTGAAAATGTTGGACAAGAATGAAGCTAGGTTGTAGATTGTAGATTGTGCTATGTGCATCTCTTTATTCTATTAAACGTAGGCTTCTTGGTCTGGTTAACCGATGAATCGCCCGGGAATTATGTACACTAAAGCTAATAAACCTGACGAGCAAGTCGACTACGATTTACGATGGACAAGTTGAGAGCTCCTGTCCCTTTAGTCACACATGAAATTTTCAATCTTTAGTCTGTCCTCCACGAAAGGGTCATAAGCATGGACATGAATGGGGGGATACTGGGACATGGACAAATACATCCGTCTTATTCACGAAGATGTGTTTAAACTGTGCTAATCCCATCTACCTTGAGCTGGCGGGGATACGGTATTCCTTAGAATGTTACTTTCGATTAGACTTTTATTCTCAACTCTCAAGAAATGAAAAAAAGAGATAAAATTGAAATGTAGAAAGATGGAAGTTTTAAAATGAATCCAGTCATACTACAATAGTAAGACTGAATTGACTAAATCTAAGGCTGAAAGGGAAAAAAGGTAATTATTCTAGGTAGTGTATTATTTTTACATGTTAGAAAAACCTTCGAGAATTCAAAAAAGTCTATTGGATCATGGAGCCTAACTTCCATCGTTTGTATTTTGTATTTATTCAGTGTAAGTTTCGAGTAGGCGGTGAGATTATATGCAAAAGCCATGACGAGTACAATACTCCAATTCAAATAATATACCTTTGTTGTAAAAGCTATTTCACATTCTCAGCTTACAACCCCTCTTGTCCCAGTAGCTGACATAAGTGCCTGATCATGTTCACGAATGGCAGGAGGTAATAAATGTTTTAGTAGTTAAAGTTTGCGGATATACGTATAGCTATACCGTCATCCATTGAAATCGTGTATACTTTATAATGCACCAATCTTTTTTAGCATTCATGTAATATCAAAATGATATTATTGTACAGGATATTTGATAATATTATGTATTTTGCAACGCAAGTTCAAACAAGAACGACTCGGCTCATTGTTAGATTGAGCAATGCTTCCGGGTTCAGAGTATCAGGCACTCCACTACTATGTATATAATGCACACTAGCTTTCGTCATATTCTTTAATTAACTTTAATATTTCCTGCTTTACTTATACCGTGTTGACGTAAGTAGACGGTCAACTTTTTCTTTGGAGGATTTGGAGCATTTTTGTTGAAATTGTTAGAAAAGTATGCATGCATTGCATAAGTATCTAATAACTTTAAGGTGAAATAACAGATTTGACTTTGATTATTAGAGATCACTACCCCGCCCCATAGTGGTTTTCAATCTTCTAGAAAATAGGGTACGATCATCATCGTACAGGACCGCTATACCCCAGGCGAGCTTGCAACATAATTTCTTACAAACTTCCGAAACAAAAACTTGCAAACTTCATCTTTCAAAGAAATCTCGGTTGGGTTTCCGAGCTAAAAGGCATCCAAGTTCAACGACTTAATTGTGATCATTCCTTAAAACAAGGAATGCTGAGTGTAATTGAAGTAATATTGTTTCCGCTTTGACAAAACATTTAATGCTCTTACGTTAAAGTCCACCACTCTCCTTTTAACTTTAATGCAAGCTTGCTCTTTTATCTCTTCCCAATTGATTTCAACTTCTCCCTACCTACACGGATACCTACGTACTTTTCTTATTGACTATTCTCTAAGTTTTTTTGACACTCGTGAAGCCTACAGGAACTGAAATATGTATCTCATGGGACTGTTAATACCTCAACCACGGCCCGGCACTCTATCTTTGATAATAATCGCATCAACTTGTCTAAAATAATGATACTGGCTTTAAACAAGTCATTTTTAATAAGGTAGCTGCAGTGCAGTGGTGGGGGCTAGATTTATTAGTCCTTATGATTATCATGCCTGACCGGATCTACTTCAAGCGAAACCGTGTTAGAAATGGTAGTTTAATCAGAAAAATCGTTAGATCAGTAAACATTGAAGCCAAAATAGATGCCATACATTGTTTCCTTAGGTCCTTAGGTATTACTTCTATAACCTATTAGCAACCGGGAAACCATGGAAAGAATGTATTACAACAGGGTTTAATTCTACAAATTAACCTTTTCAAAACTATCAAATCTAGTAAACAATACTGTTTCAAAACGGCCAAAACTAGTAAATGACACTTTTTCAAAACAGTAAAAACTAGTAAATGACACTTTTTCAAAAAGGTCAAAACTAGTAAATGACACTTTTTCAAAACAGTCAAAACTAGTAAATAACACTTTTCAAAATAGTCAAAACTAATAAATAACACTTTCAAAATGGTCAAAAATCTAGAAATTACTGTTTTCAAAAACATTCAAAACTGAAAATCGACCTTTTTAAAAACATTCAAAACTGAGTATATTACCGTTGCGAAAAGGATAAATTGGTTTGTAGATGACAAAAAGACAAAAATATGACCGTCGCGTCAGCAAAATTCCTTTAAAAAGTTTTGTGTCAACTCTGTACTATCAGTAGGCAGGAACGCCGTCAATCACACGTTCTTACATCAGAGCGTTGCTCAACAAATTCCAGATTAAGTTTCGTTCAAGTAGTAAAAACAAGTCAAAAGACGAAATTAGCTTAATAGCTTTATTAGTAGGATTGACACGCTATCCTGACTTTTGGATGTGGGATGATCGAGTGACAGCAGGTAAACTAATGGAAGTAACAAGTTTCTGGGACCGATAGCGAGTACCTTTCCCTGGTTACTGTTCTGTAGTCCGCCTTTGGGTTAAGCTAAGACAGTACATAGATTACCTATGGACTATGGATGACGGCCTATTCGTCGCACTTTCTTTCCTCGCGTAGGTACATTACTTATAGTTAGGTCGCAGAATGCGCTACTAGATTTAATTTTAATGCATCACCTCATACAGTCTTTTCTCTCAGTCCAAAGTTCAAAAGAAAGGAAAAGCAAGGTCCATAATTATGTTGTTTAAACACGGCAAATGGGTCTAGTGAGTAGTTGGAAAGCTCCATCACAGTAAATCTGAATCTTCCTTTAGTGTGTATTCCTTCGTGTGTGTGTGGTATGAGGGCCATGAAGTCTATAGCAGAGGTATTTGTTCACTAAACACATTTTCTTAGGTATAGCTATAGGTATAGCTATAGACAAAAGTCCAAGTCTAAATGGACGATGAAGATACCTATAGTGATAGTGCCATTAAGTAGCTGCCTGTTCAGTAGTAGAAAAGAGAAAGCGCGGAGTATGGGGATAGGAACAGATGATCGTAATCGTAACCGTAACAAGCTTGACGAAAAGGATCTAAAAGATTTAAAAGTGCACTTAACATGTTTTGATCTTGTCTTCCTTGGGTTTTGGGTCCAGGCATGACGCTACGAGTGTTTTTATCTCCAAATCCTGGGAAATTATTTCGAAATCAGACACAAACACCAGAACACTCGACAGAATCAGAGCCCACACCATACAGCATCCACTATTAGCATCAAAGAACAATAAAAGAGGTGGTTTTAGCGTGCAATGCGTCCTACAAGCGTCAATTCACATTATGTAGGTGTGTACCTATGTGCCTTCATACTTTTTTATTTTTACATCCTGCCATGACGAAGTCATCACTGACTAGTCTACGGCTGTGTGGTCTCGGTCTGGAAATTATTTTCCTGTACCTAATTACTGTATCGCCTCAGCTATGTACCTATACTCTATATAGTCTACAGATCTATAGAGAATGTCAAACAGCCCCAGCAGAGCGTGAGTGCGACATCTGTTTCTACTCCAGTTTGGAAAAGTTCCATGGAAATTAAATGATTTTATGCTTTATAATTGCTCCTGTTATGTTGTAGTGTGCATTACTACTCTCCTCTCCATCAAAGGAGAGCCTATATGCATTGTCTTAATGGACGAAAGCACTTTTGCTCCAAACATACATGTATAATATGCATCCACCCACTATTACCTCCTGTATCTTCTACACGATCCTCGAAGCCCTCTGATAATCTAATTACGTGGCTTCAATTCCCTCCGTAACAATGTCACTCCAGGTCGGTAAGCATATACACTGTAAAAACGACCCACTGCAGAAGTGCAGACGGCTCCGGCTCCGAGTATCAATTTGTTGAGTTGTAAAGAAAATATGTTTATTTTCCACATTAACCACACAACTATGTACATATTTTCTAACTTTATTAAATCCAAGGACTTCATGTTCCTAGGCTATTCCGTTATAAACTAGGAAACGAAAAATTAGAGAATTAGAGTCTATAAGATGATATTTTATAACAATTAAGTTCCCACGTCAAAGTAAGAGAGGGGAATTGTAGCTCTCGAGCAAAATGAAGCAGTAAGTTACGTTTTTCATGCAAATTTAATATCCGACCTTTGATTGCATATACATACTTAATTCTTAAACGCATTTCTGCTTCAGTCTGTGCCTGTGCAATTGAGATGTGAGTTTGAAATGTGCTGTTCAGCATTACAATAAAATATGAATCTATGGGCTGAGAGATCTGCTGTGCTTCTTTTACTTG
Source organism: Dicyrtoma fusca (assembly GCA_034695205.1). NCBI lineage: Eukaryota > Metazoa > Arthropoda > Collembola > Symphypleona > Dicyrtomidae > Dicyrtoma > Dicyrtoma fusca. Next base: position 867 of record JAQFZC010001529.1, on the reverse strand, counting down.
AGGTGTAAACGTCAAGGTGAAAGACACACGAAGGATAGGGCGAAACGTTTTCCTTTGTCTGTGAGTTCATCTCTATATTTATGTATGTATTATATTATGCATCATGTGCGTTCAAATTCAAATACTTCCACCCACTGGCTCACTTACTATCAGTGTTATAGTGTTAAAATAGCTGACTTATTGTCTGGTTCCATTTCCATGTCTCTGGAGATGCACACGGAGATGGTGGAAATAAAAGGAAGAATGTTGGATTGTGGAATAACGATTTTGAGGTTTACAAATCTCTTTTTTTTTCTCGTTCCTTTCCAACTCTTTCTTTCCTCACAGCTCATTTCCAACACGATCTGGTATTACTATTTGATATTTGAGATGAGCTGACTTGAGCTTGTGTTACTGGGGAAGGAAACCAAACAGTTCAAAACTTATGCAGAATCAAGCCATGCTCAAAATATAGGAATGAGAAATGCAAGGTAAACCTCTGACTCTGACTGAGAGTAGAAAAGGTTTTAGAAATCCCTTGCGGTTGGAGCCTCCTTTAAGAATACTGATACACTGTGCTATGTTCCACACATGGCGGTTAAAAGAGCACTCTCTATTGAATGTAGATTACGTAATAATTTCTGAAAATGACTCACACATTTCCCATTCCCAAGTAAAAAATTAATACGCATGTAATTAACACGGAAATAAAATACGAAATAACAAGGTTGTAATGTGTGATTGACAAAAATTAAAATGTTTTATTGGCACCCAATAAATGTGTTACTAGAAGCCCCGAGTGGTAGCGAAGTACAGTAAAACCTTCCTATAGCGACACTCCTTATAGCGACAACCTTGATATAAGAACATCTACGAGCTGTCCCGGCA
>JAQFZC010001528.1:0-29325 GCA_034695205.1 Dicyrtoma fusca | reverse complement strand
TATTATTTCAGCCTTCCACTCTTGAACTAGATCGCAGGAGAGACTGTAACCAGTGGCTGCTGCACTAAACAGAACATAGAGATAGACGACAGTAGTGGCGGCCATGAGGCCGCAGACCACGGAAAAACGGAAATGATCCCGGAGTAGCGAGTCATACCATATGCACTAAAAACAAAAAACGAGCCAAGCAGTGTTTTATTGTAGGATAGCTTAAGCTTTAGAGAGCCATGAGTGTGACTTATTTTTAAAAAGTTTGAAAAATCATAATCTGGGAAAATCTAGAACGAAGCGTATCACCAAACTGTGCAAACGTAAGAAACGACTATAGGACTCACTAGTCAGTTTTCTTCCATAAGTTGTACAGGGAAGTTGGTTTTATGGTACAATAATCAGATTTAGAATTTTAATTTTAGTTTCCAATTTCTGTACAAGCAATCCTACAAAAAACCCTTAAAAATTTTGAGTGGTCTTCTAAATGTGGTAGTTAGTCTTTCAACCCTGGTATACTTTGAATTTGGAATTTTTCCCCTGAATTGACGTATAAATCTACTCCCCGTTTCCTTGTATAGTTTTTTTTCCTAACAATTATTGACTGCAAACGCAAATAATAAAGGTCCGTCATTGGAAAGCAATACGTTTTGTACTGAATGACTTGACAATAAAGCTAAACTGAAACTGAAACTGAATTGAAAAAGTAAAAATGCGAAAAAGATAGAATTCTATTTTAACGTTTTTGGAAATTCAAAATAGCCAAATTCAATTTTCAAAATTTTGGTTTTTGAAATGTTTCTTTGCTGAAGACATGCACGTGTAGACACTGGCTCTTTAGGTATTATTTTAGGATAAAATGCATGATCGTATGGTTCGTGGTTGCTGAAAAGTTAAATTTAAATCAAAACAGACAAAATAGATGATGGTCCAAAATTTAGTTATCCACTGTTTCACACATTTGGATAAGGCTAGAGGTGCCAAACTAATTTAAAACGTTTCAGTTTTAGCATTATTGTAATGATAATTATTAAATTTTTCTATTATTACTAACGATGAACGACTGATATTTGTAGGGTGAAGGTTTGAAATTGTGGGCGGCTTGTAAATGTGGTACACCCCTTTTTACTTCACTGTCAACGGTCAGCCATTTGACATACCTTATTCTAAGTATAAGAAGTTTAGTACCCGAAGATTCAAAACCAGGTGCGTTCGATTTTGATTGACTGTCTGTCAACGGCAAAGTAATAAAGTTACCTAAACTATAATTTGGATTATCACTGACTAATTTAAGACTGACTGACTTACAATATGATATTTTAAGCTGGGGTGTAGGGATACTGAAACCACTGAAACCGGCACTGATGAAACGGGCACAGTAACAGAACAGTAACAACTGTAAGAAACTATCGGCAGGTCGGTCACCGAAATAATTGAAGCATACTAATGCATATCAATTATTGACGTTATGATTAATTGCGAACAAATTCCTCAACCTCCAAGTTATACTTTATTAAGTTATAATTAAAAGATAAAAATAATAATTACAATTTTTTGGTTATTTTGGAATTTTGGTTTTGGTTACAAACCTACATTCAAAGTTCTGCATTTTTGGGAACACTCGAGTTCCTTTATTTCCACGATGACCAGCAATCAAAATTGTGCGAGATTTAAACTTTTGGTTCCACTACAATTTTTTTTTGTTCTGTTCTTTCTTTCTGCACGACCAACGGACCAACAACCGTCAGTCGGGCGTTCGTAGTTAGCAGGCAGTTTTAGTGCGACGGTTTGGTGGATGTGTTGTTTGTGAATGTGAAGGATATTTTTAAATTAATTATTAAATTACATAATTAGTGTGCAGGGACTTTCAACCTTTGCTTCACAAACTCACCATTTGACCAATTAAACTTTCCCCGTAATTTAATTAACGCTCCCCTACTCTGGTATCAGAAATTCACCTTTTTTTGTAGATAATATTATATTTTACAAATAGGTATTGAAATCCTTAAATCGAATTAATAAACAGTAAAAGCCCTCTTTTAGTATTTTTATTCAGCATACACACAGACAACACGAAGAAGAGTCAATAGTCATCACTTTCAACTTTTAGCAAGTCAATCGAGTACTTGTACTAACCTGAGAAGTGCTTACTAAATGCTAAAGGTAAGGGGACCAACGTTGATCGTTTATGGTTTACTTAATTCTTAGGTTAGTTGTTAGTTAATAATTCCTAAGTATGTTATTATAAACGTTGTTTTGCTTAGTGTGATTATGTTCGTTAGTATGAAGTTCATCAATTGGTACTTGATCTATTGTTTTAAAATGTTTTCAGGGTTTATTTCACTAGTCGGAAAGTAATACCACTGGAAAATCTTGTTCAGTCATGTCGGTGTACAATTTAGTGGATCCTTCTTGGGAAATTGTGAGTATTCAATTTTAGCCTTTATCAGTTTTATCACATCAGACCATCGCTGTGAACGTGATCTCTGGTGTACCTTGTTAATACATATATGTATATGTAATATGCTTAACCCTGATTGTAATTTGCAGCAAGATCCAAATCCGGATATATTTGCATTATTTGTGGAGTTTAATAATGCGTTCTTCGACGGGGCGTTGGGGTGCGTGGAGGTTAAATGGAGCCGTAGAATGACGTTGTGTGCTGGACTGTGCAGATACTCGGGTAGAGCTGGATGTTCTGTGGTGCTGTCTGAGCCGTTGTTAAAATTGCGACCTAGGCGTGATCTAATTGAAACATTGCTGGTGTGCCTCTACATATATCTAAACAATTTTTTTTACGAATAAGCATTTATTTAAAAAGCCTGATTTTTGATTCATTTTGATGCCAAAATTCATTTACTGTTTTAGCACGAAATGATTCATGCTTACCTTTTCGTGGCTGAAAAAGATCGTCAGCGAGATTCTCATGGTCCTAGCTTTATTAAGCATATGAAAAGAATCAATGCACTAACAGGCACCAATATCACGGTAAGTACTATGTAACAACCCTTTTTAAAAGGCATTTTCGCTTACATTGTAGTATTTGCAATAGCTACAATTTAAGTACTATCTTTGTCAATTTTTTCAGGTTTATCACTCTTTCCACGACGAAGTCAACTTTTATAAAGTGCACGTATGGAAGTGTAATGGTCCATGCCTGGGCAGAGCTCCTTATTATGGAAAAGTAAGCAGATCAATGAATCGAGCACCTGGTCCAAGCGACCCTTGGTATGCTGAGCATCAAAGGACTTGTGGGGGAACCTACATCAAAATTGCTGGGCCTGAGCCTCAACCGAAAACTTCTATAGCAAATAAAGGAACTGCGAAATTACCGCCGGCTTCTAACTCCTCGCACCGAATTAGCGAATATTTTACACCAGTTCGAAGCGACAAACCAAAAGCCGCCGACAAGAAAGTCCCTCCGTCTGCCTCGTACACGCCAACTGCTGCTGCTTCCAACAACTTCAATTATCCATTTACTTCATCATGGGGGTCACCAGTCACTTCCGGTCAAGTAAACGGCTTCGTTCCCAATAATACTAAGGAGAATAAAGGAGCTGGAAAAACGACAGGAACTCAATTTAAGTTTCCAACTAAGGGCGGAACATCGACTACTACTACTACAGGGAGTGGCAAAACTGCAGGACCGTTTAAGTTCCCAGCAAGGGGTGGAACATCGATGGCTGCTGGGAGTAGAGCCGTGACAGTTATTACGTTGGATGACGATGACGACGTTGCACAAAGTGGTAGTGGTAGCGGAAATACATTAAATAATATTAACCAAAACTCATTCAGACCAACCGGTCAAGTTAAGAAACCTGCTGATACTAAGTCTGCTACATCTACCAACCCGAACTCATCTGTACCAACCAGTCAAACTAAAAAGCCTGAGAATCGTTATCCTTCTAATTTTATCAGCTCCAACTCCAATTCTCCAAGACCCCCCATTGGCCAAGTGAATAAACCTGACACTTCGAAGACTTCGACCTTCGTTCCTTTTTCAGGGAAGGGATATACTTTGGGTGGCGGAGGTGGCGGCCAGACATCAGGCGTTCCGCCTTACAAAAAGCCTAAATATTAATGCTTATTTTACTTATTTATGTTGTACGGCTACAACCAAGAATATTTTTTTAAACTTTCTGTAATTTTATGTCTGTGAATACTGACCTGTGATACCAAATCGACTTTAAAAACAGATACACTGCAGAACGAGATAATATATAAGCTCGCTGACCCCTTGAAAGTGGTAACTGAGATTTTAAAAGATATTATCCGCCTTCCATGTAGGAAGCTCTAGAGCTTATAGATACATATATATATGTTCAGAATATTTCTCTCATCGCCAACCAGTTTATTTGTACTCTTATCAGCACCCATCTTCAGAGACGCAGGAAGTTTTTGATATTGCTGTACTCTGACAGAGTACAGAGTAACTCTGTACATATTCAGTTGACTTCGCTCAGACGAAACCTTCTTTTTGGAAACCCTTAATATTAAATAGGTAGGTCGTACACTGTATATCCTGTATATAATTACTTGCAGTAAATAGTTACGTAGCCTTAAGTTTGACGACTGGTTCGCCTAGACGCTTGCTTCCTTCATCAGTTCTTCAGTTTTAAATCTAATATGTACACGGAATATCGCAGTAATATGTTGTTCACAAAAACAATTAAAGCAGTTAAGAAATAACGCCTCAATCATTCTTTGAGCTAGCTGCTAAAAATTTCTCTAGCATCTTAGGTAACTTACTTTTAAAAGAGGATAGTATTTGTACACCCAACTGACACATTTTGTAAAGTCTTAAAACCCTGTAAATACTATTTAATGATTTTTCTTTCCGCTAATTTCATAATTGCAATTTTTGCATTGACTGAATAAACAGTATTTTATTATAATAAACTTACTTACTTCAAAATCATTTTACTTATGGCAACTGATACTATGATGTCCGGTATTTATTTTCTTTCATGTACGTTTTACGCATTTGAGAATGTAGTGTTAAGCCGACAGTGAGGTATTTTGACTAGGGTTTCGTAGCAGAATTTCGGTTGTATAATTTATGGTCAAGAGAATTAAATTGGCTGAGTGAATGTGTCATGTGTGATTTTATTATGCAGAAATTTCGTATATCAATTTAAATCCAGATTTTACTTAAGAGTTTGAAAATTCAAGAATAGGAATATTATTAGACTCGAGGAAATAATTCAACTTTGGTAAAGTCGAATAACTTCGGATTATTAATTAAGTCATTACAATAATTATTCCAATTCATTCCACTGACAATTTGACAAGTTTTGTATTGCAAAATTTCACATTAAATTTTTTTGGCGGCAATCACATATCTGTATTGGTCTATTAAATAAGCAGCTTCGATGGAAGTGTCCTGCAGAATTTCAAAGCCCATGATTTGCCGTTCGATCTGCTATAAAAACGAAAGTTTCCGAATTCACAACATGCGAATTCTTAATTTTAACGAGCTCGAATATATAAGAGACGTTGCCGTGGGCTTTCCCATTTGCTTTCCCAGGTTTTATATAATACCAAGTAAATTGGATTAAAGATTATACATATGTAATTGGTTGTTACCGCTTGAAGGAGTTTTGGATGACTCGTTACAATCCATTTAAACTTTTTCTTTCTAGCAAGCCTCAGATTTTGCTTCTCCATAAAAATCATGATGGCTACCAGTTCTTGTTCTTGTAAGCCTGCTTTGGTAAAGAACATGGGATGGAATATCTTTCCTTTCTTGTGAATATTTTCTCCCACAAATTGTAGTAATTCGATTCTGAATTGACACAAAAATGAAATGTAGGCACGTATACAATTCCTTTTATGCTCCCGTAGAACTCCAGTTACCGCAAGCACAATTAGGTAACAGTAAATTCGAAATATTTTTTTTCCGCAAACAATCTTACAAGACCGATTTGGATGACATTTGAAAGGAAAGTTGTTGAATATCATTGTTCGTGAGAGATTTTCCACTGAGCAGGGTTGACAAGTGATTGTCGGTGCTATCGTTAATATCGAAATTCATAGACACTCCAATGGGAGACTTGTCCGAATTCTTTGTGAACAGGATGCTGGAAAGTTAAAAAGACAGAGCACTGATAAATAATAGAATAAAAATAATTGTGCGGTACTAGCAGGAATATAATGTTGAGAGTACTGTGAAATGGGCAATGGTTTAACGGGCATCTGTATAAGTAGGATTAGGGACGATCATGATTTATATTTAGAAGCCTAACGGGTAGATATGGTAGAGAGATGCATGAGGTATGTAGTTTACTAATTTCCACGTTTGACAGCCTGTTTCCACATTGAAATCCAGTCGGCTCGTCTTTCTCCAGGGTCTTTTATTTTCTCAGCTGTAAAGCAGCTACAGACAAACTTGTTATTAGATTTAGATAGCAGATTTATTAGTGATTAAAACAAAATCCAAAACTCGAATAATTGTTAATTACAAAACTCAAAATATTCTAGCATTTAATTCCGCCTGTTTATATTTACATAATTACCCCAAAAGAAAATCCAGATCACAAGTCTTCATTGGTCGATGACTGTATAGTTTTTCCAATTCATTCCAGTGCATCCTTGTTTCATGATCACCCACTCGAGACATGGTCATCACAATTTGGCGGAGTGACTCCGCTTTCAGGAATTCAAGCACATCTAGTAGCAGCAGTCAACCAACACTGTGAATTTGTAGGACTGTCAACGACAATATTCTCTTTTTATAATTACTTTCAATCACAAGGGAAAATCCAGTTACCGATTTTGTATTTGTAGTGCTTAAGACACACAATGGCGACCAAAGTATTCTGTGCATTTCCGCCGACCTCATAGAATGATTTGTCCATTTGCAGAGCGTACTCCTCCGGCAATTCACCAAATAAGGCACTGAGTGTAAATAGAAGGGCACGGACCGCGGAGTATTTGGTGGATGGAAGATTAAGAGTACTGAGTCTGAAGACGGGTCGATAGGCGGTGGGGTGTCCCTTGGTTTTAGAAGTTAATTCGTTCTTTTTTTTCCCATTTTCCGTCCCTTTACCGCCCCCGACCTCTTGTCCGCTGACCATGTCTTGCTGAGATTGATTCACCATTTCAGGGCTGCTGGTCAATAAGCACTGCTCACTCGTGTACAAGGAGTCCTTCTCAATGTCCACATCGAAGTCTTCAAGTAAGAAGTTTTGATCTTGTGATGGGACTCTGTCGAAATTATGAAGATGGACGGAGCCGTTGCCTGTCCAGGGTCATACATACATTTATTTCCTTCTTTAAGTACACGTCCTTACATCTCACAAAATCTTGTGTGATTATGAAATATAATATATAATACTTTTTTGTGCAATACAAGTTTTACAAACCTTGTTTTCTACAGCAGCAGCAGCAGGTTCTTGACATTTTGATGCTATTTAATCAGGACGATTATGCTGCGCGTGTACCATCATTTACAGGATGGTACCCGGCCGATTTGTACGGGGAAACTTAATTTTGACTCTGTTACCTCGTACTGGGAACTTGTTGGCTTCCCTTCACATTATGCATTACCGTAAAATTTACAATTAATTAGCAGTTAATTTGACTCTTTATCAATAGTTAATTTGGAAAGTCCGAATTTTCTATCCATTATTGATAGACGAGCTGTTACAAATTTAAGACATTTTGAATTTTTCCTTCATACCGCAGCCACGTGCAAATGGTATTTTTGGTTCGAATTTTGGACATACTTTTTAGGGTTGTCGATGTTTTGACACCCCTGCCCTGGGGGAGTTCATTAGTTCAGTTTCTGATCTTTTCTTCCCATAGCTGCATATAGCTATAGCTATAAGTTCCCCTTCCCATTATGCAAGGGGATGGAGAATAGAGAAGTGTGAGAAGTTTGAAGTCAATTTAGTCAATCTACCGGGAAAAAAAGTTGTTTTGTTTTCTCAAAAATAATGACGTTTTGATTTGAATGTTTATATTATTATTTAAAATTTTGTATAATATGATTTTTTTAAAATAAATTGTTTAGTTTACTATCGTCGTTGAAATTTCCGGAAAGATTAATGTTATAAGATGTTCTAAGAAATAATATTTCGTAGAGTCATGACAGCTACATTTTGTCTCCAGAAATGTATTCTAAAAAATATGCATAGTGCTTACTGAGTACTAATTATTATTAGTATATCTACTAGCACTGCAGTTTTATTTAAATAGTGCAATGCAATGGTCTGATGCTATGACTTACAAAGCAATGACGACTTGACTTTTCTTTTAATGTGTCACACAAATATATTAAGTTTACTCATTGTCAATCGAAGTCAGAATACAATGTATCAGTTGCAAGTATTTACCGATATGCTTACATCACCTAATTATCTATAGTTACTAAACTATAGGCTGGTAGTGGTTTACCAGCACCTGTATAGATTGACTACAACGCTATAGCACTCATTGGAATAAGTTAACAGAGGCAGATAATAATCATTTAAAAGGTATCAACGTATAAACAGTTAAATAAGGAACTAAATGTATTAGTTTTAGTTTAGCTTTAGCACTTTTTTTTTAAGTTTTGAGAAAAACTGCCACACCCGCCTGAACCCATTTGGCATGTTCTCCAGACGAAGGGAGCTCCAAGCTCCCAATGATTCGCTCCCGAGTCTCGTTGTAGTACAAGGGGACAGAGATTGTATAGCCATTCCTCTTCTTTTCAGCTTCAGCCTTATAATTGTAGAATTATATATAAAATGAAATTATGCATACTATTCACTGATTACTGGTAAAATTACAAACTGTCAAAGGATTAAAAAAAAATCCATTTGTTCACTGTACTTAAATAAGACGTCTGACACAACTAAATAATATTAAAATAAAATATTACAATAATATAAATCTTTACTTGTGGAATCCAGCAGACTGTACAGTCTGGAACTTTGATAATGGGGAGTGACTCTGGACTATTCTCCATTAATTTGAATCCGTCGAAGGTACAGCCTTCTAATAATAATCCCGTTAATTTACACGAACTAGTCTTCCCTCTCCCTGGTCCCTGCTCCCAGGAACATGTGAAATAGAGCTCGTCCATTGAAATCCCCAATTTCCTGAAATCATTCACAGTTATGGCACTATTATTGCAACAAATTCAACCAGAACAGCAGCAAAATAAATTACGTTTCGACGAAGAAATGACATTACATTACTCATAAAACCGGGAAATGGAAAGTGTTCCCAAAAAAAACCATTTTCCGGCAACATTTTTGCATCCTATGGCTTTTTTGGGAAAATTTTTCCAAGGAACGTTTTTTCCGTCAATCGATTCTATAATGTCTTATAGTTGAAATATTTTAAATAAAAATTAAAAAACTATTTCAAAAGTTCCTACGAACGGTGAATTAGAATTATAACAATAATTGTATTAAAGGAAGCATTATTTTATACGTATACGGTATACGTGTACCACCTTTTACAATTGAGTTGAATACAAATTACAAAGCAAGACACTGCATTGTAAACTTAACACTCTGCGTTCGTACCTTGCACACTGCTGCTTAAATGCCCCTAAGAATGTGTCTGGATTTAGTAGCTCCGAAAGATCCAATGGTTCATCCAAAATATTTCCGTTTATCTTCTTTTCCCAGTCCATGATGGACAGTGCTCTACGAACAAGGCCTTGCAAGTAAATCGTGGGCTCAGCTGGTCCTTCCCATTTTTTCAGCCACTCATCAGGAGTCTACGGAGAAAATTGCACCAATGTGCAATGTAATCATTAAAATCGATTAAAAAGTCTCGTCCTTTTGTGGAATACAATTTTTAAGTTTTAAAAACACTTATAAAAACATTTGAAAATGATCCGAAATTACCTGTCTTCGTAGGAGCGAGTCTCCAATGTCAAAAACCATAGCAGAGGGCGTAGTGGACCCTCGAATAGTCTTACTTATGGCCCCCAGATGTGCATGGATGAACTTGAGTAGTTTGATTGCTGTAAAATACTCTAAACGAACGAAGGCCTCAATTGGATCCGCATTATTAGCTTCCGGCTGAAAACTTTGTGTTGTTTTCAACTGAAGAATCGTGGCTACGCTGGAACCCTAAATTGGTAGTACAAGCAAACATCGTTAACAGTAACAACCAACAAAAATTCATGTGAATTCAAAATAATATCTTCAGATTAAGGTTACTGACCTGAACAAGTTTCTTCCATAAATTTAAAATAGGTGAGAGTTCCCTGTACCAAATATTTCTATCGTAACGAACCGAATCCGTAAATATTCTGGACAATACTAAAAAAACATGCACCATAATTCACATGTATGAAACAAGTTAACTAATTAAACTAAGAGGTGAATATGTACTGACGAACATAATTATAATTAAACCAAGATTCACAAATCACACCTTTCAACTGGTTAATAACTTGACTACTGACAACTCTTTGCCACGAGCGCTCAATGTTCCCAGGAAGACCGAATGAAGCAGGCTTGTCGAATTCTGGCATGGAATTTATTACATCCAAGTAGTCCTAAGAATAATTATCAACGTCATTTCAGAAATTAATCAAAATAAAAGCGAGGAAAATAAATCAGGAAGTCTAGTTATCATTGGACTCATTGGAGGAACTGCTACTTATTCGTAAGTTATAATTTGAATGAATAGTTGAATTAAGTTTAAAAAAAAATTAAAATCCTACTTGAGCATTAGTGCTGGACGGGATTTTGAGTCCAAAGCAAAGTGTTTTCCTCGAGGGTCCTGGTCCCGTGAGAACCAAGTCATTGAAATACTCGTCCAAGTATGATACCAGCACTCGCACATCGTACACATTGTCCACCCGTCCTCCGTAGATCGCATTCTCGAACAATCCTCTCACATACTGCCACTGAATCTCCTTCGAGCCTTTCCAATTAAAAATTCCATACATTCAATATAAAATTGCTAAATTGCAATAGAACATAGGCTGGACAAATATTATAGAAATATAGATACTGTATTATATATACTTACGAGATCCTTTGAAAATTTGATCCAGTACATCCGCCCCAGCTCGAATGTCACTCTCATTGAACTCATAGAATTTGCTCCAGCCTTGCGGAATGAAAGTTCGACGTTCTTGAACAACTGCGTGGAAAATGGCCAACACAAGCAAAGACTGAATCCGAAGAATATTTCCATCTCCCGTCACGTACTCCTCCGACCAATTCCCGTACGTCTGCTGCAAGTTCTTCTTTAGACCTTGTGGAGCCTAACAAAATCAAAATCAAATTCAAGTCATGTTACTTCTTAAAAAAATCACGGCGTTTGCGCTTTTTCTAAAAATGTAAAACAAATCCTCCCTGTATCCTTTTCAAAATGTGGAATACGTTTTTGAAGCCTTCCAGCATTCAAAATATGTACACAATTTACACCATTTTCAAAAACCAAAAAACCTTTCTACAGTCCTCTCGAGAGCTGTCGGAAAAAATTTATACTTATACTTTTGGGAGTTTAAAAAAACCTATTTTTGCTGAAGTTCCTTGCTTTTAATTCTATGGATTTGCGTACCTCGTATGCTACTTTTAAGCAAGTCTGAGCCAGGACGGTTGGGAAGTCTTGATGTGGCTCTGATGTGAGCCAGAGTCGAAACTGAGGATTTGGCTTTAATTTCTGGATTTCTTTTTCCAGAGAATCCAGCCAATGGGTAATTAAGTGCAGATTCTTCAAGCAGATCCAGTAGCCTTTCTCGGCTGCTTCATTCAACTTCTCAATTATCATCTGCGACTGGCCTTGTCCCATGGAAATCTATTCATAGGGCATTCAAAACATCAGAACCAGAATACACAGAATGGAAGAATTGAAAGAAATTACAACGGAAAAATTGTACGAATAGCTTGTGAAAACATCAAGGTAATATTATGATTTTTTTTACTTCGAAGTAATTGTCGCTGCCCACAGTGACGTGGGCTAGTTCCATGAGTTCTTGGGACGGATCGGCTCCGGATTGGATAAGCAGTAGAATGGGCTCCTCAGCAATGGTATCCAAGAAAACTTGACTCAAGTTCATCGGTGGAGGAAACAAGAAACGCCGGCCTTTTTAAAACACAGATAACAAAAAATATTTTGTACTATATTACATTTCAACGCGGATTTTAAAAAGGTCTTTTTAGCTTGCGCTTGCACAAGTAGTTTAAAAAGTCAGTTTTTAAATTCGCTTTTGAAAGTACGGTTATCTACGTTGCCCTTTTTTCAGAAGCCGTTTTTCTGTGAAAATCAGTTTTACAAAAATTTTGTTCTCTCAATTTTACCGTTTCTGTTTACAATGTTTAAAAACTTAAAGCTCTTTTTAAAAAGCTCTCCCTTGAAAGACGATCACTTTTTTAAAGTAAAATTTCTTTAAATTATATTTTGTATGAGTAGACTTGAATTCAAATTGTTGTTTTGACAAAGATTTGTATGTAATAAATTATATGTAGAAATTGCACTACCTAGCGCGTAGCGAGCAAAGCTCGTCATGGCCGTATGGAGCCGATCAGGCCGAAGTGTTTGAATGACCATTAATGTTTGAAAAGCTGTGCAAGTATCTTTAATGCCCTGAGGCAAGTGGTCTTCACATTCATTGCTAGTGTAGAATTCATTCCACAGATTTTCGTCTGTAAAATTCAATTTATCGTACAGGGCAGGAAATGCAGTTTTTAAAATTAGGACCGCAATGACTCGGTCTTCATTGATCCAAAAGGGCATTATTTTCTTGAAATTAGACAGCGACTCCGCATTCATGTCCGTCACCAGCTGTCCAGTAAACGCTTCCCATTCCTATGTTCAACATTGGATTTGTTTTAAAAGATTAAGCTCAACCCTTTTTAAAATATACTTAAAATCATATTTTCTAATAATAACAATCATTTTACATTTTCATTAAATAGTTTTGGGTGCATTGCATGAGCCATGCTCATTGCGAATGCGAGTCGATTCTCTTTGAAAAGACAGCGGCAGACATGGTCAAAGACTGCCTTTTCAAGCTCTTGTTGCAACGATGAGATTCTTGCTTCTGTTGAAGATGTTTTCTAGAAAGATAAAATGCGCACTTGGTAAGTTTAATTATTATTTTAAATGAGTATTTTGACAAACGTTTTTTTATTTTTAAGCCAAGGTCCCCCCCAACCCATCTGACTTACGTTGGGTGCTCTGAGCGTTTTCACAAACAGATTGATGAAGCTATTCAAGGAAAATTGATATGCTTTATTCAACTTTGCAAGATCCAAAAGGGCAAAATAGTTTAAACTTGCGAATTCTGCTAGTGGTAAGTAAACGTTGATTTCCTTGTTGAGAGACGCTTCTAGCTTGGACTGCTCTGCCAAAGAATTCTCAATGCGAATAGAATTCTCCTTTGTTCTATTAAGGGAGTTTAGCAAGTCCTGTGAATCGAGTCATTAATAAAAATAGATTTAGCACTTAAATTAATACAATAATTATTGTAAATTAAAAGAAGGGCATTATTATAGTTTCTTATATTTTTGTATTTGTAGTGGTAAGAATGTAATTAATTAAATTGTATACCTGATTTTCTAAAATATTTCCCTGTGCGTTCGCAAGTTCTTGAAGGAGCTGGTCTCCCATTTCAGACAGTTGCATTTTCATATCTTCCACATTTTTAATGAGAACTGTGTTCTTCTCTCGCAACTCTGGCTTCTCAATTTCCAAGATATTTGTCATTAGCTGGAAAATTCAATGATTTTTATTTCCATTTTAATTAATATGGTGCCAACAATAATGTGTAATGGTGTTCATCTGTACATTTCGGTTATGATAGTTATAAGTGCACTTCATCGTTTAGTGTATGAGATACAGACCTGACTCGTTAGGCCGGCATTAGTGGTGGTGAAATTGACGGTGGTAATGACAGAAGCGGCATCCGGAGGGATTTTCGGACTTGGATTTCTTGTGATCATAAAAATCCGAAATGCGGGACTCATGTCTACGTACTTGTCTCCGATTTGAACCATTTCCCTGGTCCCTTGACACATGATGTCCCCTCTTAAAATTGGAATTAAAATTGGCTCAATCGAGTCCGCCTCTGACACTATCATCACTTTCCCGAAACGAACGGACAACTCCAACTCATGAGGGAACTTGGAGTCATGCAAGGAGATGGACACGACGGGATTATTGATTTCCATTGAAGCCCTCAGCCACTCACCCGCCCGACTCGTCGGATCAATCAAATAGGGCCGCAAGCTTGTCTAAATTGGGAATTAATTTCACATTACGACATATTTGTAACTAATAGACAATTTCAATTTTTTTACAATTTATTGTGCTTATTATTAGTTATCTATCCTTACTCCAGGTTGTCCATCAGTAAGCTTGAAACGGAAGTTATTAATTTATTAGTAAGTACAGTAACGAAAATTTTTCAAATACTAATGATCAGAGTAAAACTACTAGCTGGAGCTAATAAACATAAAAACTAACCTGATTTATAATGAGTCCATTTTCGAGGGACAATCGATCCGACGGGAGGCCCAGTGCTTGCCAATTGCGAAGCTCCTTCTCCGTCGACAGTAGATCCAAAAGACTAAAGGTAGCCGCCTTGAGGGCCTTCGACCAGAGCTTGATGTAGTGCTCACGAACGTCCTCGGAAGCCTCGGACAAGTAAGTTATGAAGCCAGCGGCCAAAAGAGTTTTCGTAGGGAGACGCTTCAGCTCCTCCGCATATTCTGTCAGCTAAATAATTTTCAGCAAAAGTGAATAAATTGAGAAATACAATCAAAGTTAAAGAATAAAATGTTTAAAAAAAACTCCAGAACTTCTTTTGTAGTAAGAGCATACTCGTTTGCTCCAGCGTGTGAACTCGTCCTCAAGCTTCCCCACCAATCCTTGAGCCGCCACCAGCGTGTCTTTGGCTCTCGTCAGTCGAATCTCCGTCTCGGCAGCTTCCTTGGTGAACTGATTCAGATTTGCCTTCAAGTGCTCCACTCGCTTGTCCACGTCCATCAGCTCTGAGCTCAACTGACCCAGCTGACCCTCCGCGGCAGCCAGACCTCTGCACGTTTACAATCGATATTATTATAGGAACATTTAAAACAGGGAAAATCCTTCTTAAAGTTAAATTAATTCGAATTAATTGTTTAAAAAAAAGGAAATGACGCAACTGTTTAATTAGTATTTGCTGACGCTCCAAAGGCTCAATTTTCTCCAGTGCCCTAGAATACTTAACGTTGGCCATGACCCAAACGGCCAATGGGGCCGCAGCTGCTGAGGCACGCTTGGCAGCTTGTTCCGTGAATGAGTCGGGTCTCTCATGGAGAAGCTTCTCCACCGCATCCCGATCTTTTCGATTTATTTTCCTCGCATCAAAATTTCTTTAAGAAAGATGTTTTTAATTAAATGGGAAATATGTTTTACTAAAATAAATGGAAATACATTATAGGCACTCAAGACTTATAGTTAAAGCGCTCGTTGAACATTTACCTAATTTCTTCTTTAACGCCCCGTTGTGACAGGAAGAGTTTCATGCTATTCCAAGACATGTCCATGATTCCCATGAGCCGAAGCACAGCCTCTAAAATATCTCGAATGACTTCCGGTGGAGCTCGCAGAGAGCGGATTTCCGAAATGGCTTCATTTTTAATGCTTCCGACGGACGCCTGAGCTTTCTTTACTTCCGGCTCAATATCCCGTAACTCGGAGTCAATCGACTTTTTCCTGCGAAAACATAAGTTATGAGCCAAATTAATAAAATACTCAGGTGTGACAATTTTTCAAAGAATAAAAACGATGATGTACTAATTCTAATGCAATTATAGGTAGTACTTCTGTTCCAGGATTTCATTTTCTTTGGTGGTTTGCTCCCTCAAATTTTGCACTTCCCCCCGTTGAATGTTGGCATTTCGCATGGTTTCTGTGATGAGCTCCAGTGCTTTATTAGCCTCTGCTTGCTTCTTGGCCAAAACAATTTCCTGCTCGGCAGCATCCACCTTCAAGTTCTCCACCACTTCCTTTGCCCCTGCTAGCTTTGAGACTCCAGCCTACAAATACAATAGCTAATAATATTGTAGCCATATAAAGCACGAGTAGGTACAATGAGCCAAAATACGGCTAGGTAATTAATATTTGTGAAACGTACACTCAAGCGTGACATTTGCTCCGAAATATGTTTAGTTTGCTGATTGAAGAGACTGGCGTAGTTGTGAATGAGAGCAATGTATCTTCGTGGGGAGGACATGCTGGGCTCGAGAGACTCGTAGATTCGAAGAAAGCCTTTCATAAAAATCTCATTCGGCGTCCTTTTCACTGCTACTTCCTTCGTCACATCCCCTTTCTTGTCAACTTTCTTCTTGTAGTATCTGTAAAACGAGTTGAGACAGCATGGATAGTATTTTTAACTTTCGATAGGTACTCATTTTAAGCAAATTTTTAAAGCTAATTATAGCAATTAATGTTTGTTCTTGTTTGTTTTTATTACTTGTCAATGATTAAGGACGGGATGACGCTGAGCGACTGGCTGCTCCACACGTCCATCCAGAGGAAGAAGCACTGCTTGTAGATGGCCGGATTACTCTCACAATTCTTAAGGAAATGCTCATTTGTAAAGTCCATGATGAGGATAATGCGAAGAAGTGTTTTCACGCCTGATTACGGATAATTATATATAATAGGCCAATTGTCAATGAAATCACCTTTTAATACCCAAAATTTTATTTTTTTAAAGCAACGTATGTATCATTTACGTCCAGCAAAGTATGCATACAGCGAGGAAGTATGCCCTTCCAATGATGCTGCTTCTCGTAGTGGAGAAATAATTCCGTCCAGCTCTTCAGGTGTGTACAGCCCCGGCACCTGTAAACGTAAAATAGAAGCCGTAGTGCTATTAACCAGTTTTTTTAAAAATTACTATAATTTCTGATACCTATATGCTTTTTTAAATTAATTTGAATGATTTCTTTCACGACGTACTTCTCCCGAAGACAATAAGCTGTTGAGCATATCCAAGAACATGACGTCGACTAATTGGAAATCTTCGATGACAAAGTACACTTTATTCCCTTCAACTGCTGCCATTTGTACGGCCTGAATATTTTTTATTAAAACAGATCAATAAATATATATAATACACTAAATAGCTAGGGGATAATATACAAACATTATTGTCATGTTGTGGAGTTGTACAGAAAACATTTTAGAATTTACAAGTTATTGAGAGGCAAGCTTTGTTAAAGATTAAACATTACCGTTTTTAAATCCATTTTGAAGTTTTTCACAGTGTAATTCCGTCCAACCTTCAACGTGAAGGGGACGGCCCCGTGCAGAGCAGACACGATGGACACTGCCGTCCGTCGACCCACCCCAGATCTCCCAGCAAGGACCATGGACCCGTGTCGAGCAGACAGAGCTCGATCGAAATTGGCAACATTCTGAAGAACTTCCGGGAAAATGACTAAACTCAGATTACGATACTCTCGTCCATAAATATTCAGTCCTTTCTCAACAATGCTCTCCAGGTCTGACTGAGTCACTTTGCTCAGACTGGAGCTGAGTCCTCTTTTATGATGCTTGGTGTCCTCTGAGGGACGACCTTCCGTCGTCACGTCACTCACGTAGTAGTTTCCTAGTTAAACAGTTTAAAATCAATTACGTCGTACAAAAAATAATGTCTAAAAATGTAAAACACTGAACACAAAACCGCAATCCCAATTGTTCATCACTGTTTTTAGTAATTGATTCCTTTCGGAAACTGATTATAATGCACTTTGTTTTAAAACACTCGTTTGCATTAAAATTCTTGTTTTTTAAAACTTAGATTCGTATAAAAATATTTTTTAAACGACTGATTTCTATGAAAACTCTTTTTCAAAATGTTGAATTAACCAAAAAAAATTTTTATTCAGTAAATTTTAAAAAGGTGGACATGTATTAGCACGCTTTTAAAAACACTGTCTTTCATAAAATTACATTTTTTACACGTTGATTTACATAGAAACACTTTTCTAAATTGTGTTGTTTTAAGAAATCCCTTTTGAACAATGATCGTTTACAAAAAATTGAAAAATTTGGGTTTCCATAAAATCGTTTCTTGGAGCAAGTCTGACAAAAAAATAAATCAAGTAAACTAGTAAACAAAGATGTGTAATACGGTGCTTCAAGGGGGCACCCTTTGAACTGTATTAATTTCATTAATTTACTTACCATGAAGTTGGTCAATGATGTCTTGGATTCCCCAATCCTCCGCCACGAGAACTGTGAGAGCTTTGTCAAAATTATCCTTTTCCTTCGTGGACACCAGCTTGTCGCGGAACATTCGACAAGTTTCGTACGTCCAGGCCTACGAAGTACGGAATTAAATTCTAATGTAAATTCATGGGCATTTGATACGCCTAATTTATTTTGAATTGACTCATGCTTACCTCGACTATCTCTTCAATGCGTCCCTCCTCCTCATTAAAGTGGTAGCGCATGAGACCCAGGATCCATTTGGTGAGATCTCTGGGAGTGAATTGGTAGTGATTTTGATTTGAAGCCTTGAACATTGTTTTCATTCCCTCGTAGAACTGAATGGTGGATCTGGACAGCTTCTGGATTCTATCTGGGCTCGTGTGGATATTGTGAGAGGGATAGCGCCATTTTAAGAAGACGGACATGTAACTCTTACAGATGGTCTCCAGTTGAGGTCTCAGTAGATCGCTGGAAATTCACAGAAGTATAAAAAATACAGCTACTTCGTTAGAAAAAAAAATGATTCAAAACATCGCAAGATAATTCGTTTACTATTGACGTCATTCATAGCCTACCCCATGGACCCCACTCGTACAATGGACGTAAATCTTGGTGACAGGGCATATTTGGCACTGGAGACACCAGGATTGATACTTGCCGCAATTTGAACGCCCTCAATCCCCACCCATTCCAAATTACTGTCGTAGAATCCCTTGTAGTTAATCACCTATGGGATGTTAAAGCACAATTACAAACTTGCAATCCAATCTCATTTATAAAGACCTGTCATTTTGACTTGCTTCAAAAATATTTTTCGCAATGTGATTTTTACTTGTTGTAGAAATTCCACCAACTGACAAGTTCCCCATTTGTCCGGCTTGACTAAATTTAAATCTTTAAAGTAGAGCACGAGCCGCTCTCCGTCCTTGGATTTGTACACCCGCCCCGTATTTGTAGAGACTGTGATGCAGTACTGGGGGAAACAAATGAACAATTAAAGGTCTTAATAACCAGCAATACGCTACAGAATAATAAAAATGAAGAAGAAAATGAAGTTGACTACCTGGGTTAGTTTTTGAAGAACGTGCTGTGGAGAGACGAGGCCAGAGCAGTGGATGACAGCCACCTCTGTGGAACGCATTTGGGAGAAAGCGTATTGTAAAATCATTCTGTAGGACAGAAAAGAAAATAATAGGCTAGATCATCCCAAAAGTTACAGTTAGCCACGTACTATAGCTCATGTTTTAATGTCTATCATAAATATTAAATATAATTAATTACGATTTCCCACTCCCTTCCGGCCCAATGAGAAGGAAAGACTCGCGATTTTCCAGCCAAGGCTTCACCAGGTCCATGATTTGTTTCACGTCAGTCGTTTGGACAAGAGGCGGGGACTCAATGCTGTAATCGTCAGAGTACTGCAACTCCTCATCTTCAAACACCTCTAGGGACATTGTTCTCACATTGTAGTACAAATTCAGTAGATTCCATCCCTTTGGCACACTTAAACCCGTCCATGACAGCACCTGGAAAAATATCAATTAAGCGTGTAGTGAGCTGCATGGCTTTAAAAAATAATTAAAACTCGTAAACTGTAAATTTACCTGCACTGCAAACTCAATGCTAATATTTCTCGACAAATGTCCAGTAAATCCACGAATCATGGCGACTGCCATTTGAGAGGCATTGGTGACCCCACGCATTTGTGACAAGGCATTCTTGACGATGCTCACCAGAGGGAGCTGAACAATGACGTCGTACTGAGGTAAGATCCAATTTATTCCTTGAAACGTTATTCACAGAAAGATGATTCATAATCGGATACAAGACAAATTCAAGTCAATTTAATTACTGAAAACCATTTTTGTGTACCTTTGTAAAAGTAATCGTCGATCAATTGAGAGATTGTGTCTCGATTTGTCGTTTCCTCCGCAAGCCAAGTGGCAATAATTCCGTTCAAGTCCGCATCTTCCTCACTGTAAATGAGATTAAATAAACATCGATTACCGATGTAAAAATGCCTTGTATAGGCAAAGTGTATGATAGTTAGTCCATTAATTTGTTTTTACCTCATAAAAATCATTCCCATCCGTGAAATAGTGGCAGGGGAAGCGTAGCTCAAGTCATGAGTTTCAAAGATGAAGTTGACATTGGATCCAAATTTGATTCGCCAGCCGGAAGGAAGTGTGAGGAGTCGATTGTCGTCCAGAACTGAGTTGAGAGACTCCACCCACTCGGGATCCACGTCCCCATCACAGATGATCCACGAAATTATATCTATCACGAACATAGCAACGGTAATTAAAGGAATTTTAATTATTCTTTAAATATTTTAAAATACTCAAGAGTACTCTTAACTTACCTGGAGGTTCAGCATATACTTGTTGGGCCTTGAGAGTTAAAACACCATCCGTCCATTGTCTCGTGTCTAAATTGATTTGGCCCAAAAGCTGGGTTCTTAAGATGGATTTCGGATTTATGAAATGCGTCTTTATTTTCTGGCCCATTCGCAGTAAAGCCTACAGTCAAATAATGATCGATGCTCAAAATGCACACCACACAAGAGCAAGCAAAAATATTTCCCGGGTACAAAAACAAGTCTTGTAGAAAAACTAATAACGATAAAAAAAACGGCTCACGTTTTTGAGTAGAGACACAATCGTTGTTTTTCCACAACAAGAAGGGCCAACAA
The DNA here is from genome assembly GCA_034695205.1 of Dicyrtoma fusca. Classification (NCBI taxonomy): domain Eukaryota; kingdom Metazoa; phylum Arthropoda; class Collembola; order Symphypleona; family Dicyrtomidae; genus Dicyrtoma; species Dicyrtoma fusca. Next base: position 8,480 of record JAQFZC010001528.1, on the reverse strand, counting down.
CGACAACTCCCATCCTCTGTTGTAACTGCTCGTACAACTCCAAGCATTTTTTCACCTGATTTTCAAAGACAACACTATTTAATAAATTACTTTTAAAACAATTTAAAACGAAAATGTAAACATTTTGCGCCAAAACCAAAAAGCGCACCTGATTCTCATTTACAGTCAACTTCATCTCAACGCAAACTTCCCTCACACTCTCTGCCAGGTCATGATGACCCAAATCCTTAAAACTGACTGAGGGAAAGACATCTTTGATTAAGTTGTCGAATCGGAAGCAGTCTGCATACGTTAACTTGGGCAGGGTATTCAATCGGAGCGTCGCCACCACAATGTCTGACTCTTCCTCTTCGGAGATTTCAAAATGTTTCAACTTGTACTCCTTCAGTGCACTGCCGCACCCTTTGAGAACCGTCTTGAGCGCCCGAAGACCCCAGTCATAGTGCGTCTGCGGAGTCAACAGCTTTGACGACAATTTAAATATTTCCACGAGTTTCCTCCCAATTTTCTTAGCATTTTTAAACCCTTCTGTGTAGAGAATGACTTCCGCAATGAGCTCATTATCCGGCTGGGACATCACCACAGGACGGAAGAGTTGCTTTAAATTATCCGGTAATTTATTCCGACCGCCATAACCCTTCCCAGCAGGATTCAGGGTGACGAAAATCCCAGCATTCGAGTCAATTAATACCGTCTCGTCCATCAACTTGACAGTCTTCAGGCCGTTTTTAAGGGCTATTTGTATGGGTTGGATTTGCATTGAGACGGCGGAGAGTGTAGCTCCCTCTAGACGGTTCACCTGCGTTACATTTGGATTGATTCGGTTAAAATTAAAACTAAATAAATGAACCAATAAATAATCCTTGTACAATTGCACTATGTGCTGTTATTACCTCGTCAAAACATCCCCAAGCACCACATTTGACGAGTCCCACGAAAATCCTGCCCATGGCCTTCACATCGATTCCCTTTACAAAAAATCCCAGGAATCCAATGAATCATTCAATTGAGATGCATAACTTTAAATGGTGTGCCATATTTAAAGTCTAAGGTAATTATTTGAATACCTCGTCGCAATTAAATACTAGAACTTGTCGACCCAGAAGTCCACCTAAAGCTTTTACTGACTCAGTTTTACCGGTTCCTGCCGGTCCATATGGATTCCCACCCAAGCCCATTCGCATGCCCTGTCAAAATAAAAAAATAATACGTAGGCAGCCATAAAATATACGTAGGCAATAGTAAGTATATTTTAATTATTTAATTAATGGTCATTTAAACAGAGTACAGAATACATTTTAAATGAATCAGAACAGACCTGAGTGAGAGTGAGATAGCACTTGTCAGTGAGGGGCGTGTGGACGAGCTTTGGGGCGTTTCCTTGATACTCATAGGAATAGACAAATTCTGCATCTGCCATTTTTACAATGGCACAGCCGTCATCACGAAGATAAAATCTGGTGTGTTTCAGAGAAGGCATCATTTTATATCCACTTTATTCATATTTCTTGACAAATTAAAATTTAATTAATAGTCATTCGAAAACTGCGCCCTCTAACTTAAATTACGTAAAGCTCTTTTTTCTTTTACAGTAATTCAATCAACTTTTTGTGGTACTACATTTTTGAAACAGTGGGTCTCATAAAAATTGGTTTATAAAATGTTCTTTCCCTGCTGAAGCATGTTTCGAAAAAGAGAATATTGTAAACACATTCTGAAAAAACTGGATGAATATTTTAAAATTTGTAGCACTTTTACAGATCAGCAGAGACTTCAAACCCTAGTGGAATTGGCGCTAATTAACGTTGCTCACCTGAGTTGCTTTTGCCAGCACCACTCACTGACATTCCTGACGCTTTCGTTGAGAAGGAATTCGACAATGTCGATCTCATGAATGGTGTCCAGTATCAAATCCTTATGTTTTAGTTCCAGCACCTTAGGATTGGGGTGAGACTCCGGAATGGCGGTGTTGGTAAATGCTTCCAATTCGACTTTGAGTTCATCTCGAAGCTCATTGAGTCGATTGGAGCGAATAGCCTCTTCGCACCGCTCGTTGAATTGAATGGCGTTGCATAGGGTGAGGATCTGAGAAGGGTATTTGTCCACGTCCCGGGAGTTCTTCTTTGTTTCAGAGATACTGTCCAGCAGATTGGACTTGAGCGTGTACTTCATCTCATTCGCGAGCTCACTGAGCCACTCCTGATGGTACAAAGATGATAACACATAAATATTTAGGTGTTTCATGCAAATATACTTTACCAACATAATAGCTTCCTAACCTCACTAGCCTGCGAGTACATAAATAATTGGCATATCTAGTTGTGATTGCTACTATGGTGACTGTACCTCCACGTTGGACGTGATCTTGACTTTGGACTTCAAAGGAACAATTTCCTCCTCAACAGACTTCATGGCCGTAATGTACTCGAACTCTGAATCAAACTCCACATTATAAATCCCGGCAAAAAGCTTCTTTAAATGAGCTTGAATCACATTTGGCTTCGTGGACTGTCCTAAGATTTCTAAAAGGTCGTCGTCCCCTAAAAAGTAGAATCTGGGAAATCCTGATCTTTTGGTCTGCAGAACACAATGAAACAAAACAAAATAAACATACTTAAAATTCTTCTATTTGTAGTGAGATTATGTATTCAACTTGACAACTGGCCCACCTCCAGAAATTCATTCAAGCTATTCTGACATCTTGACAGCTGATCAACGAGCATATTCAAGCGATTTCGTATCCCTTGAATTTTACACAGTCCCACCACACGATTGTCAATCCCAATCGAGTCCATGATCCCACGGTACTCTTCATTAATACGACGAAATCTTTGCTGCTCGCTCTCCAGCACACCTTGGCTAAAGATAGGCTCCAGGTATATCCATCTGTGGAGGTAATTTTGGTAAGTACAGCATTTCATTACAGAGCAGACGCACTCTTGAATTATTATCAACAAAAACAAATTTAAGACAAAACCAAATGTGAGATAGTTCGCTTAAATACCTCCTTTGGACTTTATTTAGGTTCTGAATGTATTCATCTAAATCCCCTAGTCTGGTTTCCCAAACAGAGATCCTGTCCGCAAAATGGCTGTAAAAAGGTGAAGTTCGAATTGACTGAAGTAGACTCTGATTGTCACCAACTTTATTGAGCAAGGATTTAAAATCCTGAATCACATAAACCGCTTTCTTATGAGCGTCCAAAGTTTCAGCCAAATCAAACTTGGCCTCAATCTCCCAAGCATCCAACTCATTCAGTGCCTGCCTCACTGTGATCTCTCCAGCAGCACGCAGATTTAATTCCTACATGTTAGTACCAAAAAGCCCACTGAATTAAAATACAGTGATGTAAATTTAGTCTTAATTAATTATTGCATTAAAAACATATTCAGGGAAAAGTCAGACCTGGATTTCTTTTAAATGATCTTCCAAGTTATTTCGAACTTTTAAGAAATCTCCAACTTTTAACTCTCCCAATTGCTTCGATGGAATTCTTAATATATTGAATAGTTCATACCAGTGCTTCTCAGTGAAGGAATCGCCACGAATGTATTTCAAATTTGGTATAAAAGTCTGTAACAAAATGCATAAAATCAAGGCATCCAATTACTTAATACGCCTATATATAACCATAAGTACTGATTCAATTTAATTCCTTGCCGTGACCTACTTTGTAGCTTTCCAAATCTTTTAAGATTCTAATGATGACGTCACTTTTGGTTTGACTTTTGAACATATTTTCCCATTTGACCAGAAATTCCTCCAGTCTCTGTGGTCGTGTTCGAAATACGATCCAGTCTTCGTCTTCATAGTCTTTGAGCCCCTCTTTGAATTCTTCCAACTGCAGCCAAGTGTCCTCGACTTTCTTTAAATCTTCTTCGATTTCTTGTGCTAGGGGAAAGTCTGCATCCTCCAGTCCGATGTTAATGCAGGAATCCCTAAAGGGTCGTTTAATAGTTCAAATACTTTATCTGAGCACTACATACGTATATCGCGGCTCCTTGAATTAAAGTCAAAGTGTTCTATCCGCATGTTTTTGAAAAGGTGCACAATATCCTATTTGCGTTTTTGTTCCATCGCATGGCGTTTTTGTTTGTTTTTTGCTTCACTTACATAATTTTAGTTCGTCTCTCAACAATGAGATTCCATTCCTCTCGCTTCTCGTGAATGAACTTAATAATGTCGTCCAACTTGATCGAGTCATTGTCCATCTCTCCCTCCTTGGGTTTGAATTCGTCCCAACGGATTTTAAATATTTCCGCTTCTTCATTCAAGCCCTTCACTTGTTGCTCCAAATTCCCTTTGATTGTCTCTACTTGACGTCCGATCAAAAACTGGTGATTCTCAAAGAGTGACAGGAAATTCTCCCAAAGGCCTTTGATACGACTCAAGTCATTCCGATCCTTCGTCCACGTGGCAAGAGTTTTATTCTTCTTGTCGATCGACTCCAGGAGGGTGCGGGTCTGCGGGTCAAAGTATTATGTCGCAGTTTTCGAAGATGCAATTATTTAAAACACAAGTTTCCACATATGGAAATGTACATAAGTATTAACCTACTTTTTATAAAACGGAATTTCCATAAAACAAGAGGTTTGAAAACGTAAAATTCTATTAAAGATTTTTTAAACTCCATTTCTACAAAATATTTCTATAAAGGAATACGATTTTCAATATTTCCACAAAAACACTTTGGATTTGTAGAACAGTCAACAGTATAACAACATTTTTTGGATTTCATTATAATAATATAAATAATATTTAAAAAGCTGGTCGTTCCTTCAAAAAATATGATTTCAACAATTTAAATGCTTAAAAATATACAATGGCGGTCTATTTCTATTACCTCCGGAACTTGGGTCGCGAGCTGTTCTTCGAGAGCATTGGCCGTCGCAATTTCCTCAACGGTGGAGGGCTGGACACGTAATTTTTCAGTGGCGTCATTTAAAAATGTCTCTGCACTCGCCATCTCTTGAATAATTGAATTTTGAAGAAGCGTCACCAGCACTTCCCAGTACTTCCGATTCAGTAATTCAATCTCGAAGCGAAGAACGGCAAAACTAATTATGATGCAGCCAATCTTTTCGTCAGCCCTACAAGAAAGAGTATTAAATTAGCAGAGCAAACAATAATATTCTTTAAAACATTTATAAATGTGTATTTATAGCCCAAACTCGTTTTTCAATGTCTCCAAATTTACGTTTGAAGTCTAGAAATTTCCTGTCCTTTCGACTTGGACGTTTTAAAATTTCTATCCCAGTCCTCCCAAGTGACGAGACAGTCTTTGCTGAGTGCGTCAATGTCTGCCGAGCCCAAAGCGACCCAATCTTCGAAACGATTCTTTGTGGCCGCCACTTTACTTAAACACTGCTCGGCGTCCAGGTACAGCCTCTCAAAACGGTGACAGTTTCTAGAGTTAGGGTGGCGATACAGTAGCATTAGTACTATTTTCTGCTAAGTACATACCACATCATAAACTATCAAAATCAAAATGGCAAGCGGTATAAAAATACGCACCGGTTCACAATGAGCCCAAAAATAAGATCATCCGGATTCTCATCAGTGACACCCCGAAACTGCTTAGGGATGAGAAGGAACCGTTTGAGATTCGTATAGTATTTCATTCTCACTTCTTCCAATGGTGGCTTGAATTGGAGCTTCTGCTGGCTACAATTTACAAAGAAATGAGATCAAATACCTGTAGCCTGTAGGAAGTTACACAGTTAAAGTTAGTTAAGGTTATTCGAAATTGGAAATATTCATTTAAAAATGTAGGTAATTACCGGTAAACGAGCTCAATGTGAATTTCTGGGAGGGATTCATGTACTTTGAGCATCCCTTGTATGTACTTGACTTCCAGAGCCTTGTACAGTTGCCTATCCCAATGACTTTCCCAGCTTTTCATGTTTTTGAAGCCCTTCAGTCAAACATGGTTAAAAACAGCATTAAAATAGTACACGCAGTAATGTACCTATATGAAAATCAACTTTAAACAACTCAAAGCCCATGAATCACTGTACCTGATCTTGGACCCCAATAAAAATTTGTCGTATTTCTTGCATCATATTTTTCCATTTTTGCTGCTGTCTCACTAAATCGGTTTCAAACAGCAGTTTAACCTGAAGGTAAAATAAAGTAGGTGAATTATTTTAGTATTTATGCTTTAGGATTAGGAGGGTACAAACTATTTTCTTTCTACTCACTCGATAAAAATATACAAACAAGGCAAGTAGAAACTACAAATGGTTTCGTACAAAAGATGTACGAAACCATTTTGCGCTCACATTTTCAAATACAAGTTTTCCTCTAACTAATGGTTTTTAATTTAATTTAAATAAAAATAAAACATTCCAATAAATAATTAGAGCTATAAAAATATGTATTATTTGTGTTTGACTGCAACCTTATTCTTGACTTGAATGTGGTACTGTGACAGTAGATTATTCTGCTTGGCTAAAATGTTGACGAGATTCTTTAAGCTCGTAATGTAGGTCTCCACCTCGTCCCCATCATCCCACGTGATTCCATTTTGTGTCTGAACTAATTTGGAAAGGGACACTGCCGCCTCGAGCATCATCGGCCTTTGGGAGGGTATCATCCGGTCACCAATTGTATTGTGAAAATTGGCAATTTGATCCAATTCTTTGGCTTGCTTCAAAAATTTTTTAGCTTCCACGACGGCATCTTGAATCTCTCGTGTGATGCGAAAGCCCATCGTTGCTAATTGTTGAGCCTCATCAATCATGTTCACCATCTTGGGATTGTAGGTCACTTCCATGAGGCGGCCATCACTAAACTCTATCACAGCGTCATTCTTCTTGAGGCTACAAATGACAGAGCAACAACGATTTGAAAGTCATGGGTGGGAACCATTCAACCAACTCACAAAAATGGGAAAATTTATTCAAAGGGATTCACAAATCCATGGGGTTTAAAATGTTGACTTTACGTTAACTCCTTGTTTGCAATGGCCTCCGTCACTTGATTCAACCAAGTGTTGTAGGCCTGATTCTCAAACATTTCAATGTCACTTTTTATCGGAAGGATTTGACTTGCCAGCTCGTTATAATCATTCAAATCTTTTAGAACGGCCTCCGCTATATTCTCAATATCTCTCATCTACGATCGAAATTAAATTCAAATGTTCACTTTATCAATTGACACTTTAGTTAAACTTAAAAACAAAAGCTTCGATATATTAGATTTAATAGGCTTCAAAGATCCTTTATAAGTAAGAAAATTACCCTGTAGAGCGACTTTCGTGCGTAGTAGATACTTGCTATCACGGGAGATACATTTTTTGCTAAACTAACATCTGTCGGCTTCCTCTCCATGAATTCAGTCTTAATTTTGTCCGCAACTCCAATCAGTTTGAGAAGCAACTGCTCTCGATTAGCCATCACAGCATGAGCAACTTTCGGCCGCATAATTAACTCTTTGTATCGCTTGTATTCCGCAAGGAGCTTCATTTAAAAAAAGAAAGCTTTACAAAATGAATGGCTTTCATTCAAGGCATGCATCTTTGTAAAAAATGAATTTAAGGGGAAAACAACTTGTTAAAAACGTGTTCTGAGAAAAAATGAAGTTTTTGAATAAGTATTCAGAGTATTTTTATGTAATGTCAATGTACCTGGAATGCATTCGCCTCGACATTCAATTTTCCTAGAAGACGACTTGAAATCGAGGCTTCGGCAGGTACAATTAATTTCTCAAATTTCTCTACAGCGTGCTTCCACAAAGGCTCCGTGTACACATTGAAGAATACTGGGTTCGTCCCTAGTAGTAATTGCACAAATGAAATAGACAATTAAAATAAACAAAAGTACCATGCATTTCAGTACTTAATACCTATTAAAAAATGCTAAATTCAAACCTGCAAAGGGGGCAAAGCATTTTTTGGGATGAAGGATTTCTGCATCGGCCATTGTAACTAAGCTCACAAGTTGTTTATGAACGGAGCGAATTCGTAAAATTCCTTTAAGCCTTTCCGAGTAATTGGCTGAGATGGAGGGAGTGTATTCTCCACGATGAAATGGTCTACTTGCATCACTCGGCCAGAGCGTCCCCGTCAGATTGTGACACAGGTCAATGTACTTGTCACACATGGTCATACCCTGAAGCGACAAGTAAATTAAAATTACTTAAAACTTCATTTTAAAATAATAAGTTTGTTAAATTAGAACAAATTTTGTTAAAGCTTCTCAAGGAATTGGCTCAATTTAAAAAAAAACGCATTTCCTTTAAATAGTTTTTCTTAGTTTGTATTACCCATAGCAAATGTTTTTCTAAATCGTTGAATGGCGTGTCCCACAAATGGACAGATTTGAGCGCCGTTTGGATTGTCAACATGATTTCGTTAGCTACAAATACAAAATAAATATTGGCGTTAAAAAGACTAATATTCATGGTACAATAGTACAATATATTGGCAGTGTTGATGCCGTGTTAACATTTTTGTTTAAGCTTTCAAGAATCCCTTAATA
>JAQFZC010001527.1:0-29336 GCA_034695205.1 Dicyrtoma fusca | reverse complement strand
AACACTTTTTCAAAACGGTCAAAACTAGTAAATAACACTTTTTCAAAACGGTCAAAACTAGTAAATGACACTTTTTCTAAACGGTCAAAACTAGTACATAACACTTTTTCAAAACGGTCAAAACTAGTAAATAACACTTTTTCAAAACGGTCAAAAAACTAGAAATTGCCCTTTTCCAAAACAGTCAAAACTAAGTATATTGCCGTTTCGAATTGGTGAAGTTCTAAATTGTATACTATTTTGCCCATTTTAGCCCGAAATCATCCAAAAACCTGGGTTTCAGCCATATTTAGCCACCTGGGGTAAAACGCCCTGTTGGTTGGAAGTAACTACAATGCCGACCTTTGGATCGTTGGGAATAGTGGGAGGACGAAGGATGGATGAGCACTGGCATCTTCCTCTGGGTTTGGTGTGGTCTGGGTGGCTGGGCCGGAGTGCGTGAGAGGAGTGTTGGGGAAGAACGGTCGTGCGAAGGATACGAGACGAGAGACGATGTGTACGTGGCGAGTCTTTTTGGCGGTGCGGAGAACTTGACACCATATAAACAAACCATAAATCTAGCATTAAAAAGACTGTAGCCGTCTCTGTGGGAACTCAATTACACCGCTTTAACCTTGATTTACGACGCTCAACCACTTCTCAGCGGACTCAAACTTTTCCTCACAATACACAAACACGTGTTACTTACTTTTTAACTTCTTTATAAAAGGCTCAATCAAAGCATTATCATGTCAGGATTAAATCATTAGCTTATTAATTTACAAAGTGTGAGAACATTCCCATTTTTATACAAAACCAAAACAACACACTACGAACTAAGACTAAAATAACAAAAAACATATTGACGAAAAGCATTCTTTCTCACAATTTATTTTATTTTGACTTTTAACAGCACAGTATTAATCGCAGCATGTGTCTACTTCAAAATAAATAACAAAATATAAAATCCATCTCCAATTCTTCACTTTACGTACTACTATAAGGCACTTATAGCATGTATTGCACCATTGTTTTAATAATTCAAAACATCAAAACCTTTGCTTCATGATTGGCCTATAAAATATGCTGCGGAGGGTAATATTCCATATAAAAACACATGTTTGTAGTTCCATAGTTCCCTCTGTTAATTTAATTGGGTGAGCGTTATTGTTTTCAGGATGCCTTTAGTATTTTATAAAAGTAAGGAAGAAGCTATACACTGAAAGTGTCTATGGAGTATACATATACGATATAGTCTCTATTTATCCCGTAAAATCTGAATTCCCTCAAGATTCATTACAAAAGCGTTCATAGACATTTACAAGGCCGTCTGTGTCGTCCCTAGAGACTTGATAGCTAAAATTACCTCGAAATTGCCCATCAAGTATTATTCCCTCACCAATTTTAATTTTTGAACCCTCAACTCACACACAAAATTCAAACTTTACTCTCAAACTTTCACTTAGAAACAACATTACATTATATAACCGTATCATAGTGTTTCAAATTCCTATCTGTATGCGTAAATCAGAAGGCAGACTTTTAAAAATAAGGATATTAAACCTCCATAAAATACGAGTAACTATATATATGTATATGTACAGTTACGTATTCTGCGTATTGTAGAAGATTTAATACATAGTAAATACGCAACGAAATCAAAATCCATGCTTTGACATCCGTAAACGCATCCAGTCCACAAAATGCAATTCAAAACTATGTCTCAACCAGAGATTCATTCAATTTATTTCCTCCCTACCCTTTTAAAGCACAATCATACTATAATATAATCCCTTGATCAGATGTAATGACAGAGTGAAGAAAGTATCCGAGGAAGGGCCTTATAGTTAGTCGCAGTAGAAAGCAAAACTTTGGGCGTCTATATGCATACTGATTGAGTAAAAGTGTGAGGCACTATGAGGCACTATGAGTGAGTAAGAGAGAGAGAAAAATAATAATCTAAGATAGGATATAGAAGAAAAGGGAATGACAGCAAGGACAAGGACAAAGCCAACGCCATGCCAGAGTTGAGAGAGAGAGGGGGGGGGGGGGAGTGCACCAAAGTATGTATCTACTGATATGTATGGGATTGAATTTGGGACGATGGGAGTGGGGAAGGGAGAGAGTTAGTGCATCTAAATCTAATATGATATGCAACGTGTAGGACATTTTGAAGAGTCAAGTCGCAAACTAGAATGGCATTGTATTTTTCCTATTATGTATCACCATCATGGATAAATTGTATTGGCAGCTGAATCTGAAAATGATATATGACTGTAAAATTCAGATCGGGGATGGATTCAAATTCCAAATTCAGATTCTAGCTCCTCTCTCTCTCTCTCTCCCTTTTTCAAGCAGACATATACACGCTAATACTAATACGGGGAAAACTACAAACAAAATAATATGCATCCCCTGTGACAAAATTCCTTGTAGATTTTTCCGACATCATCCACTATGACTGTAGCAGCCATGGCACATGGCGCATCTGTATGTACCTTCCTTATTCCTTCACAGTTTTTCAGTATGATCTGATCCAGTCATCTCCTTCAGCTTATTTTCCTTCCTCTTCTTTTTTTTTTTTTTTACATTTTATTACAATATCAGTGTATTTCTCTCCGAAAGAAATCTACATGTGCTATAGCTACTAGTAGTAATAGTAATCCTCACTGCTGATTGTACAGTGTAATATTAAATTGGAGAAAAAGTGACGCACATTAGAGCCTAGCTTTTGAAATGCGCTTGCAATGATTATTAAAATGTAGGTAGGTGCATAGAAAATTCACTACACGAGAGACAGCGCCACAATGCATGTGTTTTACCTTGTTTTTTGCCTTTGCCTTTGCTTTGGTTTTGGTTTTGGTTTTGATAGAGACAGGAATGCCGGAATTTGCATTGACGCTCAAAGTATGGACAAATATCGAATGACGTAGAAGGTAAGTAAGTAGGTAGCTAAATTGATTTGTCTCACACCTGTCTCTGCTCAGCTTTAAGTTAGACCCAGCCGCATCTCCCAACCCAGCAAATAGGTAACTTGTCATGCCTGGCCTGCCTAAATGTATCGAATTTATGGAATAAACAAGAAAGTTATGTGGAGTGCCCACGCAATATCCACTTCCACTGCAGACTGCGGTGGTACGAGATGAAATACTATAGGCTATGTAGGTATACTATGTTCCATGCATGTAAATCGTCGGTAAAGAAGCATTGTGGGGTAAAGCTCTGTCCCCGTTTACAAGCATTTTGTATTGTAAAGCATGTTCTGCTTACTTTTTACGAATGTAAAAACACTAAAAACCCTGACTTTGTTACATTTTGACAGAAGGACCAATCGCCAACTTTTTACCCAAGTGTTTTTGAAAAGGGTAAAAATACCAATTTTGCTGTTTTGGGAAGGTGTTAATAGTCATTTTACTGTTTTCAGAAGGTGCAGATACTACTTTAAAACCTTTTTGAAAGGTAAAAATATCACTTTTTCTGTTTTTTGAAGTGTAAATGCTATTTTTAAATGGTTTTGAAAATCGAAAATAGCAGTGTATAGCTGTTTTAAAAGTATACATAACAGTTAATCTGTTTTAAAAAATTGTACGTACTACGTTAACACATTTTTGAAAAAATGTTTGAAAGTTGTATTTAAACCTTTTGTAAACACTTTACGTAAAAAGGATAAAGGAACGCTATAGTCTTGCTTTCTGAGATACAAAATGCTTTTTAGTGGGCTGTACTTTTTTACCCCTCAATGTTTCTTCACCGACGATATAATTGTTTGTACATATACGTAACTGTGATGATCCATTCTCCAGCCAATGCCATGCCATGCCAATACAATGTTCTGTACGTATAAAAGTCCTGTATCTGTTGTACTCGTCGTGGGATGATAATATTAGAATGTGGATGTTGAGCACATTATAGACCGGCATGGTTTCTGGTTTGCTCCGTTTGAGTAAAGTTGCTTTTGCTATTCTCTTTTCCACTCTACTGTAGCTTCCTTCATCCGCTCTCTGTCTCTAATCTCTGTAGGCTCTCATTGTCAGATCGATATTGGGCTTGCGAAGCCATTATGTAAATGATTGCAATGGGGAAAAGCGAGCTTCCAAGCACTTCTTTTCCTTTTGCTCGCTCTTCCAATCTTCGCTTAAACAGTGCACTGTGTCTGTCTCTATAGTTATCTCACTCTATCTATATTCCATATGCACTCACTTGTACAGGGGCAGAAGCACCGCATCTCCATCTTCATACATATACCCACTAATACTACCTACATGAGTCAATTTTAAGCGAACACATCCATACATTATACAGCTATATAGTAGGAACCATGTTCCCCCAACGCTATGTGCGGATACCCGGTATCCAGCCACCATTAATAGTCCGGGTAGGCAGTAGGCAGGCATATGGCCATAAAATGCTTATAGTGTGATACCTAACAAATAATACGCATATTTCAGATTTCAGTTGAACATTTAGAGTGTTCTGTCGTCTTCTCCTTCCATCCAGACTTCGATAGGAAGGGTAGCAGTAGTAGTAGTAGTGGGGTCTCTCAAAAATGACGTCATAGAAATAGCAGTTTTGAAAAATGAAAATTCCATCGTTGTACACTGTTTCAAAAAGTACTGGCATGGCTTGCTTCCTTTTTGGCAAGGCTTATATTATGTTTTCCACTCGTTCCGAAAGTTACAGTCCATTTTGTCATTTTTTGAAAAGACATTTACCAAGTTTTATGCTTTTTCAAAAAGTACAATCTTGATTTACTTTCTTTTTGAAAATGTTGTATAATTTGTTTTACACTCTTTCAAAAGCTAAAATCTGTATTTTTTTATTTACACTATTTTGAAAAAGCTAATATTATGATTTTACACTTTTTCAGAACAATATCACGTATGAGTTTTGCCTTTTTCCAAAACTGTTCGCCACACTTGCAAGCCTCCTAGCAGTAGTACTGAGACCGGATCACCTCCTAAAAGCCTCTGCACTTGTATCCGTGTCGATTTATGCATGTACCTATATAAATACATGACTTATGCACAAGGATGTAGGGATGGTTTAAAGACAGGAAGCACAGGGTGAGAGGAGAACAAGGCTTTTTGCAATGTGAAAGAAGACTGTGATATTATTATGCTTTCAATCTCTCCACACTTTCTTTCACTTTTCCTCATGCAATCTATTTGTACTTCTGAGGCAGGGAGACTCACTAAGAAGGAGGAAATACCAGGGCCAAGATGTATATAGTACGTCTAGCCTCTGTGTATCTAGTAGTATATTATGTATAAGACAGTACGGTGACAGATAGTTTGTAACGTAACCTGTGTGTATCTGTGCGCTGTTGTGAAGAAGATGAGTGAGTATTGGAGATGTGCTTCCCGCTATGATGCTGTCGTTGTGTTTTGTGTTTGTGTTTGTGTGTGTGTGTGTGTCTGTCTGCGGGTTGGGTTTGATAAAATATCCCTCCGTAGACTGGTGGCTGTTGGGTAGCATCTGATGAAATCAAATGACGCTGTTTTGAAACCTCTAATAGTTTGTCTTATGACTTCACCCAACAGTCTCTCTCTCTCTCATGTTTTCTTTGGCTTTATATCTACATTATTACGATACGACCGAGCGTTGAGAAGATGAATGTTCTTAGGATCGCAAAGCAATCCTCAGTCCTCATGGTTCTGTCAATAATACTGTACGAAAGACACGCATCCAACCAACATATAGGCATACATACTATACAACACAAATAGGCACTTTATAACATGGATACACAGAATATAAAAGCATGTAGGGCACTTCTTACTACTTAACTGAATTGCCGATCGGAGGCAAGCAGGCGGCATTCATCCTTCTTTCCCTGAATCTTCTATCTGGAATACTTTTACTTGGATCTGAACCGAACTGCCGATGTCAGTAGGATCTTAATCGACAGTACACTACACTGTACAACTAGGGGTCTTTCAAATATGACGTCAAAACTCATATTTGAGCTAGAAAAAACTTTTAAATTATGCAAAACTATAGTGAAATAGTGAATTTTTAAAAAGTACAAAAAGCGAGATCAAAAAAGGTAAACTTGATATTTTAGTTTTAAAAAGGTGAAAATATTGAATTGAATTATTAAAAAATTTCATTTCTATGACGTCATACTTGCAAGTCTCCCTAAATATGTAATGGGTACATACTTACGTATGTATATAGTGCATCAAGTAGGTCCTTCAGTCGTACAAGCTGAATTTGGTTTTTGGTACTTGTGTCATACTTTCATGGTTTGTGGACTTTATGACTTGAGCATTTTTTCGGGATCATAATCTTACAAGAAAAAAAAACGATTTTTTCAAATCGAGGTCAAAATATTTCAATATTGCTGGCAAGACTAAACTGTCATTGAAACAGAAGCAGAAGGCTGGGCATTTTTTTTATATTATTTTGCTTCATGGAAGCCAGTAGAGGGAAGCTTTTTGAATAGAAGCAATTGTTTATCACAGAGAAAATGTGCAAAAGAATGTCATTTTTTTGGTTATAGACGAGGGGATTTCGTAGCTCAATTACTAAAAAACAAAAGTTGAAGTCAATGCAATTAATACGCTCATTTGTTTTTGTATTCACGATTTAATGTGCGCAAAAGTTTTTATTACATCTTGCAGCAGCAATTACAAGAGTACATTACATTATAGTAGGTATATCAGTATCAGTATAGTCTGACGTTACGTAAACTTAGGTGTGTGTGTGTCACTGATCGATCTATATAGGTAATATATTTAATGTATAATAATTAAAACCTAGTCGGTACGTTGACAGGGTGTAAGTATACGGGCCTTCGTATAGTGTGAGTAATTATCCTTTAATTTGAGACAATCAGTATTATAATTAATTACATTCTTTTTCTTTTTCATCTTTGAGTTTTTAAAAATTTTATGGTTGTGTGATTGCGATTGCTTCCTTGCCCTTTGATTTAGCATTACATTACTGTATATTTCAAGGAGTATAATGTACTGGTATCTCTAGTTTATTTTCCTGGTAGGGTAGGACTGTACGTAGTCTAATTTGCTACTATTTATAATTACAATGTATGTATTGAGATTGAATTCGACTATCGAAATCACATTAGCAGCGAGCTGTACAATTAAAACTTGTGGATAGCATCCGACACAACTTGTATCAGTATTTCAATTATTATTATAATGCCATTATTACATATTAAAAGTATTGATAGATTGATAGGCAAACTCTCTACCCATTTTTTATTTTTTGTATATTTTTTATTTAAGTACTAGCTGGTATTCAGGTTATATATATATACTCTTAAATAAATTACTTATATCACTACTGATTATATTTTAGTAATGTTATTTTTATACACTATACATAGGTATGTACCATACTCTAAATAATACTATACTATATATCATAGTTACTGTATTAGGTATGTACACTTACACTTTAGTGGTAGCATAGTTCGATGAAATCACTGATTTAGTAGTACGTAGCAAGTAGCTAGTGTTAACTTGTTAATTTGCTTTTAATTCGTCTCCACAATCAACACTGAACCATTTGCTCATTTTCAGTTTATAATTGTCTGTACGTATATATTGTGGATGATCCAGTGCAATTTGTAATTTTGCTGACAATTGAGAGCACAAAGTTACAATTGCAATGGCAGTATACCTGTGTGTATTTTTGCCTGCAGTATTTATAATTACGCAAACTCTAGTATCCTCGTTGAACGTATATATTTGGTATTATTTGGTTGGATTTAGTTATACTTGGGTGCCTCGATGACATGATGATGTGACGTGTTCTTTCGTTTCTGTATGTTCCATCGAAAAGAATGGCGCATGGAAACACAAAATTCTGCACTACATGACTCAATGGAAGCGAAGCTTAGTAATTCTAATATAAAACCGTACAATCTGTAATCTGTATTACGTGATTTAGTGATGCACTGGAGTGTAGTTCAGTTTGAAGTCACAACCATTTGATTAACATAGGTATATTGGATGATAAGGAGTGAATGGTCTTTCAAAATTGAAATTAAACTGGCTCAAAAATGAGAGATGCTTGAACATTGAAATGCCTTGAAATTGTATGTAATGTAGATAGGTAGTGGGACTAAAGGGTGTTTCACTGGTATTTTTCAAATAATAATTATTTTGACAGTTCTTTATTGCTTAAATTGTGGGAAGATGCTATAGGATCATTTTAGCTCAGTTGGTAGTATTCGGGTGCATAGTCGTTGGCGATGTTGGTCAAGAAATTAAAGTCGGACGATGATGAGTTCTCTCCAGAGTGATGTGAGGCTCCCCCGCCGCCGCCGCCACCACCCCCATTCGGATGGTCAAAGTAGGCCCCATAGCCCTGGTGACCATGATGCCCATGCCCATGGCTCTGGTAGCCCTCGTAGACGACGTGTCCATGTCCATAGTTAGTCTCGTCATAGTAAGCCTCTGGCCCACTGGAGCTCCCAGGGTTCTCTCCATGAGCGACGAGGAAAGCATTGCCGGGGTTGTTGGGGTTAAAGAATGAGTCTGAGGATGCGGGATTACTATGGGATGATGGGGATGAGTAATTAGGATTGTTACTAGAGACTGATGAGGCCGAGATGGCATAAGGCGTTGCCGAGGATCCTGAAGATCCACTCCCAGCACTACTACAGTAACTGCTATTATTGTTGCCACTACCACTGTTGCTGTTGTTGTTATTGTTGGTGGTGCTGCTGTTGACTGCGTAGTACGGGGAAATATTTCCACTAGAACTATGAGAGTAATGAGAGTTTGTGGCATAGGAATTATAGTGTGAGTATCCACCACTCGTCGTCCCTCCACCACCACCACCACCACCAACAGCTGACGGTGAAGGCCCATTTGGATTGCTATTCGGATTCATGATGGCTGTCGTGGCGCCCACGACGACCGACGTACTATATGGCGGCTCTCGACTCATGTCCGGCCCATAAGCACTGCTACCCACACCAACGACCCCGCTATTGTTGTAATTTCCTGCTTGTGGCGTGTAATTTTCTTGGGAGGAATAGCCGCCGGTGGAATTCAGATGAGGTCCACTACCAACCACGCCACCAACACCAACACCACCACCACCTGTAGTACTGCTGCTGTTGCCACCGTAAGGCGAGGAAGTATGACAGTAGGAATTGGGATTACTTGACGGATAGTAACCACTATTTTTCATACTGTTGGCGGAGGCTCCACGGGGAAGACTGTTGGGGTTGCTACCGGCTGAGATTGGTCCAGAGAATCGGGAGATGCCATTGTAGAGAATGGGCGTATTGCCACTTGACTCATATTTTGACCCGGGCAGCTGATTCTGATATCTGAGACCACTAGAATGATTGTATTCGGACGAGCTGAAGGGATGATTGTTGTGACTCATACTACCCCCTGTCCCTGGTATGGAGGTGAGTAGGGGTTGCTGTTGCTGTTGCTGCTGCTGTTGCATTTTACCCGCTTTCTTCCCGCTCTGATGATTTGAAGATGATTTGGAGGAGAAGGGCATTTGCTGCTGCTTCATCTTCCCAAATGTGCTCACAACGTTCACATTGAGATGATGCGAGGAGATGGGGGAGGATGAGTCGAGGGCTCGAGGAACAATAATATTATTGGAATTTGAGATTTTTTCATGGAGTGGACTTTTGTGATCTGTACTGCTGAGTGAACTTAGGTTGCTGGTGTGATGGAGGAGGGAGGACTGGGCGGCAGAAGATGCGTTGGTTCCGTCCAATTCTCCGAGGTCAATGTGCATCTTCAAGTCGGCGGGTGAGTGTGCGGATTTAAATAATTTTTTACCTGAATGCTGCTGCTGCTGTTGAGGATCGTTTGGATTATTGTTAGAGTGGTCAACTAGAGGTTTCGTATTGCTATTGTTGGGATTATTGTTGCTGCCACCAGACAGACCATTATTCCCAATGGGATTACTGCTTCCTGTGGTCGTTAACCCTGTAGTGTCCAGTCCATGTCCACCATTGTTGTCTTTGAAGAATGAGGAGTTATTGTTGTCGTTGCTATTCGTGGAATTAGCGACGGATGTAATTGTGATCTTGGACTGTGATTGTAGAGATGCGGAGCCACCTTTGGCGTTGGCGTTGACGGGGGTGAGAGGGGGTTTGACGTCTCCGGATCCGCAGCCCACGGACGACGGGGGTGACGGGGTCATGAGATCACAACTTTGACAGCTTTTCTTGTCATCTGGTGAGCCCAGAATGACAGACCCCTTGTCACCTTTGGAGCCCTTCCCCTCCGACCCGCTCCCCTTCGTTTCCCCATCATCCTTGGTCAGCGTCTGTCGCTTGTGCTTCATCCGACGGTTTTGAAACCAGACTTTGACCTGGAAATTAAAGGAATTTGACAAGTTCCATATAAGTATATATGTATGTAGTGAGTGGAGTTCAAAGTTTTATGGAGGGACTCGTGCATTTATCACAAGGTTACAAAAAGTATACTATTAATACACACTAATTTAGACAGCATGCAATTGACAGTCTGCGGTTTTGAAATGCTTCGAACATTTAGTCATAAAGTCAAAAAGTTGATTTTTATTATTAGGCAGTTCCGATGTATACGTACTGACTGACTGACTGTCAAATGAGTGCTAGACATGGAATTTTAGTTGTAAGTATCTGCACTCCATTGGATCATCATTCATAGGGAGCCTTGCAAGTATGACTTCATAAAAATGGCGTTTTTGAAGTATGCAAATAGGATCTTTTGCACTCTTTTAAATGAATTTGTGAAAAGCCATTAATAATCTTACACCCATTACATATGTACATAGTTTTCATTTTTGTCTTTTTTCGAGGCTCTTCTCAAACGCAAATGATCTGACGTCATATTTGCAAGGCTCCTAGCCAAGGCGATACTATATGTTACAGAATGTTGAGAGTATTTAATAGTTGTGATATTAATGCTACTACCTACTACTATTAGCAACCTCCAGCATTGCATTGAAATCACAAGCTCGACGCTCGTAATCGTAATCTTGATGAGATTTGGAACAGGTTAAAATAAATGGGAGTATTTAGCTGTTGTAAGTAAGTCGACTTGACTTTTGTTTCTAGGAATGTAAACATGTTGTAAAGGTATGAAAAAGAGGGGGGGAAAGAGAGAATAGACAATCTAAATGGGAACATAATATGAGCTGGGAACGGGCCAGACAGAAATTGGTTCAGGATGGTTTGTGGACAGCTTCTGCCGTCAAAATCATCAGGGATTTACTTGAATGATAAATGGATTTTCTCTCTCTCTCTCTCTCCTTCTAGTTCGTCCTCACTACACACTTCTTTCTCTGAAACTCTCAGCTTTTCGTCTACACGGTAGTGTCTGACACGGTCTAGCCTGGCTCTCTGGCTCTCACTCCCTCGTATACTCTGGCAAACGGTGGAGAGAGAAAAAAAAATGAGGAATGTGAATGTGAAATTTCTAAAACTACTTGAGAACGTTTCGCACCTGTCGTTCCGTGAGATCTAGGGATGCAGCAATCTCGATTCGTCTCGGCCGGCAAAGGTACTTATTAAAGTGGAATTCCTTCTCCAGCTCCAGCAACTGAGTGTTCGTGTACGCCGTTCGTAATCGTCGAGGTAAACCGTTATCTGCACAAAACACGCAAATATATAAATCCATCATGTTAAACTTTGAACAAATTATTTTTTCTTTCTACAATACAGATACAGACTGGAGCTAGTCAAGCTGCTCAAGTAAACTTTCTTTTTTTTTTTCTTTTTTTTTTTTTTTAGAATTTTCAGTATTTTTTTGTATCAAAGTATAAAATAGTTAGTCTTATTTAAAAGCTGTCCATTTAATTAAGAAAATACACGTGTCGTTAGGTAGAAGTGCTACGAAACCAAATCCGCTTACGTTACAACATATGTATATATGTACTACAATAAAAAATGACAATTACCATTTTTATTAGAATTAATTTAAAATTTTGAGGCTGTAGTACTGTAATGGTAATGGTAATGGTAATGGTAATGGTAATGGTGAACATGATGAAGCATACGTAGGTAGGTAAATAGGTATTTAAATGTTTCTCGGTGTTTGTGATGGGTTGGGAGCCCGGGAGGCGATCCCGCATAAGAAATTGAAACAAGGGAGCTTGAGTGAAGAGCAACTTAGCATATTAGAGCAAGTTTACTGTTGACGTTCTCATGTGACTTTATGAGTGTCTCATTCTCCGACAGAAGAGAGAAGGAACCCAAAGATCAGTAGTTACACATTGACGGGTTTATTTTCGGTTCGTGTCGTCCGAATGATTGATGTCTGCTTTCTTCACTTTAACCCTCGCCACACCACATTCTAACGTCCCTACATAGTACGAGTGTCTAAACTAACTTATCTCTCTACGAGTAGGTATACTAATATATGTACCTACTTGATCCATGTGTATTTTTTTTTGTCTTTACAGATGAAGGCAAGTGAGTATGTAGGTACACTGGCTGGCTGATCTATCATGCTGCTTAACATACACCCTTCAAGATCGGCACAAAACAAACAAGACTACTCACCCTAACTTGACTTCTCATCTCATATCTCTCGTCTCTTCCTTTCCTTAGTTATTTTTTTTTTTCGCATCTTGAGCTTGTTCCTTCTCAATATTAAGATTACACAGAGTAGACAACAACTATGATAACGAAACCATAATATAACTTAGCTTATCGAAAGCTTAGCCAACGCCAACACCGAATGAACTCAATTCCAGTTTTTTTTCTCTCTCTTCGTCTTCTTCTTCTTTTTCTTCTTTGCTTCTCTGTTGTACGTCTGTACAAGTCGCGAGTGTCTGTCTAAACAAGTAAGGACATTATTGCCGTCTCTTGTCTGTCTCTTGTAAGTTTTGTACGTACATGTTGTAGGATCTGTTGTTTTGGTGGTAGTAGCAGTGGTGGGCACACTAGTTTAAACATTACTTCTTGTTTTTCTTTATCTTTACCACGCCATCCCATCCCATCCCATCCTATATATACCTTCCCTTCTACTTGTATTCTAATTTCATTTATTTTATTTTTTCCCTTCTCCTTAAACCTTTTAGAATGTGATGGGAGTGATATGGATGTGATGGCATATGTTGGGTTTGAAGTGAAACTTCAAGTTTTTTTTTAAAAAAAACACACAAAAAAAAAAGATACCCGAATCTGTCTGACTAAACTCTTATATGTAGTAACTAGTAGCAGGTAGATATATTTTAAGTTATGTATCTTAGCCATGTATTTATCTCGTGTTTTTTTTAGATGCATGTATGAATGTGCATTTGCATTTTAGAGTTTGTTTGACATCTTTCAAAAAATAGTTTGTGTCGCCTAGAATGTTTTGTGAATGCTGAGTATTCGCTGTCAATTGCCAAGTTGATAGAGGAAATGCTAATTAGGTAAGATGCCAAAGAAAATTAAATGCCATCTCTAGAGCATAGAATACATTTTTGAAGATGTTCTTCACTGCACTAGGCACAGGCACACTGCTCATTTGTGTATACATACAGACAGACATGATAGGGCTTGTGCTTATTGAAGCTTTCAGACTTTCTGGTGAGCGCAGTTAAATTTCTAAATTCTAAATCGTACACACACACACACACACACAAAGTTTGTTCGTCGTCGTCTCTCTCTCTCTCTCTCTCTCTCTCTCTCTCTCTCTCTCTCTCTCTCTACCGTATGTCTGACTAGTGACTGTACGTTCACACTCCATTACAACTGACGAGATGAGCTTTGAAAGTTTCCACAGACAACAAGGAAGTTCAATCGAGTTTTTAAATAAAAAAAATGAAGAGAGAGAGAGAGAGAGAGACAAAATGTTGCATAAATACAGAACAAATATACAATTTAAGTCTCTTTTGTTATTTTTAATGTTGTATTTCATAGCTGTAGCCTTGTTTTGAGCTCCAATGTACTTACAACATGACGGCTAGCCTTAGTGTTTAGGTATAGAAAATTATGAATTGAATAACTACCCACGAGATGTGATGGGCTGGTGGTAGAGCTTTAAAGGAATCAATCTTGGAGTTGTAAGAGGTCTCACACTCTGGTGATAGAGCTTCGCATAGACAGGGCAGTCGAATGGAGTCGTACACAGAAGCGTTATTTATGCTTTGAGAAGAGAATAATAGACGGATTAGACGACTTTGTGCAAACTATAGTAGTCATAATAGTATTTCTTGTTTGAAGTGACTAGAGGTACAGTTGTAATCTTCATTCGTGGAAGAACAAGAACGATAACTTGTGTTTCCCCTTCGTTAGTTTTGAATAGAGTTAGCATTACTTCACCATTCCTATTATTGTTATTTATCATGCATAAGAATATAAGAAGATAAATTCTCCTTTGAAATGAAAGCATCATGACATGAGATTTCTTGTGAAATTTAAATTCCTACCACTACTATATACTACTACTATACGGAGCTCTGCATGCATTCAGCTTACATCTCAGCTAATATGTACGTCTTGCTATATTTATACTTTTGCCACGCAATGATGCAAACAGAACTCAAAACTACATAGCATAGACAGATGCTATATCTGTAAAAGCACTGAGCCTATTTATATGGCACTATATAGATATATACAATAAGAGCACCTACATATTTTTCGCACTACATAGCCTGTATCATGTAAACGTAAACTTTGGGAAATTTCACATCAAGTTTTCCTGAAAATATTTACTCAACACTCAGAGTATCAAAGTATTTATGTGTATTATTCCATTACGACTCAAGCACACAGAGTACACATTTTCTGTATATTAGTAATAAATAAATTAAAAGTGGATAGGTACTTTCCACGTTGGTATGTGTCTATCCGCAAGCTAGTTTTATATACATATATATGAGTAGCTATAAGTATATGGTATATGTACATATATGGAAAATATGTAGGTACTCCTAATCTCGCAAAACTAAGCAAAGCTTGTAACTACACCTTCCGTTTTAAAAAAGCTTGCAAATGCATGCCAAGCCCGCAAAAACGTTCACAACAGCGACATAGCATACAAAAAACACTTTTTTCTCCCAAAAAAAAACTTTTTCTTTTGACTGATAGTGAATTCTTAAATTCTTTGCTGTTGTTCTGTCACATGCTTTCTTACGTTGAGAGGGACACATATTCTATTGTGATGAAATGCAGAGCGAGAGCAGGGCTGCTGCGGTGCGTTTGGGAAGGAACCATCCCTTCACTTAACTTGACTCTGATATTTTGAAAAGTGAGCTGCATTTAAGTTTTTTTTTTAGAAGAAAAACTTGTGTATGAAGTATGATGCTGTCTCCCATGAAATAAGAATAGGGATATACATGTGACTTAGAGGAGGAAGTATCTGTGGAGAAGAAGGACTGGGCGAGGTGATGTGATGGGATGTGATAGGAAGTGATACAGTGTGCATAGTGGGCTGTGCTGGGCTCCAGATAGTGTTGGTTGGTTGCATAACAAAGTTGTATCTGAGTCACTGGAAGGGCTTCCACCCTGTCCGCTGTATATATATATATAGATATTATCATTCTGCTGGTTTCTTTTCACCATTTGGATTAGGACTTTGAAAAGGCTGTTCTCTTCCTCCTGCCGTCCTCTTCTATTGCCATTGTGTTTTGAACCAAAAATCCGGCAGGCTTATCGATAGGATTTAGCATATCTATATACCTATACACTCTGTTTTATCCTACCCGGGCTTTCCTTTTTGGTTTTCGTCTTCGGATTCTGTCTCCTTCCTTGTTTTCAAGGGAAAACTTTGCTGACGCTGTGGATTCATTGTTAGTATGCACACAGACAGAAAAGCCCTTTTGTACTCGTGCGGATAGTCCTTTTCGTTCCTGAGTGTACGGCATACTATGTATGTATGTACGGTCCCCAGCTATTTGTATATGATGGTTCTGCCTCCAAAAGAAACTGTCTATACAGACAATCCTTTAGCCTATGTACATACATACAGACTATTTCACAAAACAGGAATCGGTGGACTTGTTACTTTCAAAATGTGTCTCGCTACCTTTACAGAAGTGCCTGCACCACCTTTATAGCACTGTCATTGTCTTATCTCTATGACGCTAGACTCTCGTTGTACTTTTAGAACTAGACCTGTGAAACTGCCTCGAATCAAATTCAGACGCCAATGGAACTAATCTGTAAATACAGAGAAGCTCACTACCATTCCACTCATCACTTGAACAGCAGCCTTAAAAAATATAGTAGCTGAAGGGGTAAAAGCCACAGCCATAGACGCTCCCAGTCCCTATCCATTGCATTGGTAGAGATAGACACTAGGGCTCGTTTCAACTCAAGTTTACACAAGCCATGTGTGTGTGTGTGTGTGTGTGTGTATTAGAGTGAAATGTTAGAATACAGAGATATATCCGCTTCCCTGCCTCTTCCAAGCTTCCACACTGTTGGCTGTATGAAAAGGGAGGAGAGAGAGAATTTTTGATTGACATGAAAATGAAATCTTTACGAGTTTTTTTTTCTCTCTCTCTCTCTCTCGTGGTTTTGGTCTTGGTTTTGAGCCTTTACTTTTTCCCTTGGCTATCTGTATGGCGGCGGTGGTGGTGGTGACTTGGCTCACATACATCAGAAGATTTGTATTGTTATTCGGTGGGCTCTCTGCCTCTCCATTGGCCTTTTCCAGCTCATGTCAATCATCATCCCACGCCCAGTTTCAATCTTACATTCCTTCAATTCGTCATCCCTCTCTTCCTTTAGTTGTACGTAGTAGTATGATTTATTCTAATTTTTCAACGAGACATATGCTCAAGACAGCCATCTACAAACAAGGCTCTACCTTCTGATAGTGGTGGGCAAGTAGGCCCTTCTATACTGGGATGTTAGTATACATACACAATAGATGATACAAATTAAAATTGAATTGCCTTTTCCTTCATTTCATATTCCATAGTTATGGAGCTTCGTCACATAAAGAGAGGAAATTGAAAGAGTGGAGAGTCTTAACTATTGGAACTTCTTTTGGCGTGAAAGATTTTTAAAAGAGCTCACAATCAGTTCGTATATCTGTAAAAGGAGGTTTCGCTACTATGCTATGCTGCATGCACCTACGTATATAGTATGCAAATAGATACTTCTTGTGGCGAATAAAATTGATGTTGTGCAATAAATAACTAGTGAGAAGAAAATGCAAAACAAACAAACAAACAAACAAACAGACAAACAGACAGTAACCAGTGCAGTGCAGTGGCAAACAAGCAAAGCAAGGGTCTTGACTGACTTTCTAAAAAGTTTAAATGGTAGCAGCGAGTAACTGTAACTGTCAACTTTGAATTCAGCTGTGGTATGGAAAATGGGTGTATCAGTATTATAGACTATAGAGTCAACGAAAGCAAAATAAAAAAAAACGAGTAGAAAAAAAAGAGAGTAAAATCAGACTTTCAGTTCTTTCACTGTATATTGTGTTAATACTTTGCCACTCTGTACTATAGTACAGTCACAATCTAGTAAAAGTACTACTCTACCGTAGTACAATATAGCACAGTGCATAAACATAGAACGTCTTCAGCCTTCTTAGAGTCTCTCTTGAGTAAGACATAGGAGAAGGGAAAGACGTTGTTGAGGAAAATTTAGTAGTTGAGAGAAACCAAAACCCATAAAATTAATCGGTTGAGTTGAACTGTTGCACTTGCTCTCACTAAAACCTCACGGCTCCCGATGACTCTGACTCACTAACCGAAAGAGATTATTCAGGAGTAAAACGATCTTGAAAGGAACGGGAGCGGATACCAACCAGTAAATTCAATGATTCGAATTTATTCCTTCAAATTGGCTTACAGTCCGCTTCCACGTAGTAGGCCCCTATATGTACTACAGTATATATATTTTCGACAGACATGCTCTCGCTTCATCAATTGGAATTGGGACGTGAATGAATTTTGGGTAAAATCTACTTGAGAAAATTATTTCGTATGTCATTTCCATTTTAACTGTTTAGTTCCTACATTGGGAAATTGGGATTTATGGGCTGGGCAAAGTCAAGTTAGCGTCAAACCAAAACCAAAACCAAAAACCCCAATTATTGCTAAAGGAATTGTACACCTATCCTAGAAATTGTCTTTACTGCACTAGGATTCTTTTCTAGTAATTTTGAAGAAATTCTCGAAAAAAAAGCATTGAGTTTATTTTGAATTTCGAGGGTGGTTCTTGGATGATTTTTCAAAAAAAATGGGAATTGAATTGAGTGAATTTAGATTTTTGATGGTTCCATTGAATTGTGTGTGTCAGGATAGAACTCAGGACGTGGCTTTATCCGCTCAGTGTAGGATATGATAGAGACTTCCGTTTGTAAAAGAAAGGAGCCTTTCCATGTACATTTACTCAGTATGTTTTTAGCCGGCAGGGAGGCTGGAGTCATGATCTATGTGTGCTGAATGGGGGGGAAAGGAGAGAAGAAGCGGGTTGAAGATTGATTTATGGCAAAATAAATGGGGATGGGTAGTTGTAAGGTTGTGAGACGTCAAGGAAGAGTCAAAGGGGTATGTGAGGCATGTAAGCAATATTATTATTCTGCACACTACTGGACTCCATTCTTAACAGTCTCTGCGTACAACATGGCATTGCTTCACCAACTTCACTCTTGTATTCACAATTATTAGGCGCAAAGGGGAACAGAGGCATGTACATCCATAATCTATTTATCCATAAATGGTATCTACTATGTATAGGCGCTTCTTATTTATTTATAGCAAGTACATGCATACACTGAAACATACATCATTTGATAAGAAATGATTCAGCTGGAATAACTCGAAGCTTTTCCATACTTTTCAATGCAGGAAAATAATATAAAGGCCGTGCTATATAGATAGACTTGCTTGCAATTAGATTGCTATAGGCAGCTTGGAGCTGCAGTGAGCCACCTTAGGAGCCTTGCAGGGATGACGTCATAGGATGTGTGTTTGAAATAAGCAGCTTCAAAAGTGCAATTAAAACCTTTTCCAAAAACCCAAAAATAGATTTACACTTTCTAAAACGGTGCTAGATTCCACGGGATTTACTTTTTTCAAAAAAGGTAATTCTATGACGTCATAGTTGAATGGTCCCTTATTTCAGGGAGTTGTGGACAGTTTTAACCTTTTCGAACCGTAATATCTTTAGTTATGAATGTTTTTGAAAAATGGGGATATCTAGTTTTGACCATTTGAAAACGGCAATTTCTACTTTTCTGGCCTATTGAAAGTGTATTTACTAGTTTTGACCATTTTTAAAAAGGGTTATTTACTAGTTTTGACCGTTTTGAAAAAGTGGTGTTTACTAGTTTTGACCGTTTTGAAAAAGTGATATTTACTAGTTTTGACCATTTTGAAAAAAAGCTATTTACTAATTTTGACCGTTTTGAAAAAAAGCTATTTACTAGTTTTGGCCGTTTTGAAACAGGTAATTTATAGAATTAAACACTTTTGTAAAGCATTCTTTCTAAGGCTGCCCAGTTCCGAATAGGTTAAGGGCAGATGAAGGCTGATGATACCTAGGACGATGGTGATGGTGATGGTAGTTGGAAGATAGGGAAAGAGGAGAGAGATCTGGATGGAAGTGCCCTTACCCGTAGTGGCATGTGTATAAGAGAGAGAGAGAGAGAGAGAG
The DNA here is from genome assembly GCA_034695205.1 of Dicyrtoma fusca. Taxonomy (NCBI): domain Eukaryota; kingdom Metazoa; phylum Arthropoda; class Collembola; order Symphypleona; family Dicyrtomidae; genus Dicyrtoma; species Dicyrtoma fusca. The sequence goes on along the minus strand of JAQFZC010001527.1, from coordinate 9,814 downwards.
AGAAGAATTCGAAATTCGTCAGTAACGCATTGGGACACACTCGACAAAAAGATGTCAGCCTGTCTTTCATCTTGACTAACATTCTTATCCTGGATGCCAATACCTAATCGCTTTCTTTCCCCTCCTATTCCATACACTATGGTATTTTTGGGTCTCGGCTGTCCTGCCCTGTCGTCCCAACACTTTGGCACATTCATTCATATTCTCCAAGGAAAATTGCACACAACAGACAGACAGCCAGGCTTAGTCCTTCCCTACATAAAATCCCTTAGAATCTTATATGTAGGTACCTACATACATACCTACCCACCAATTCATTTTTGTTTAGTTTGTAGATTTCTGCTAGGCACGATTACGTATTAACATCGATACGGTCGCCCAAGGAGCAAAAATGTCTATCTACATTTTTGGACTAGCTCAAATACACCAACATGCAATACATTTGTCGTCCAAAACATTTTGAAACTTGATTTTTGTGATATTGTAGGTGCATATAGGGAGCCAGCAGCAGGCTAGAGTTATGTGTTAAGACTGGAGACAGTAGCAGATCCTGGTTGTGTTGTGTGTAAAAAAAATGTCAACCTTTATCAGTGATGGGCACGTAATAATAATGAAAGTCATGTGTAGATAAATGTACATGGGAGAGCTTGTATGACGTGATGATGCGCACCAGTGATATAGTGATGCCATCCTATGACATGGGATGCTAAAGGTTTTTTTTTTCTTTGAGAACTATAGAAAGCCAAATCGTGTCATGTCACGTCCAACAGTTTTCTGAAACCTGACCTAAAATCACTTTCCTCACAGAATACATTCCTGTCGCCCTCAACTTTGAAAACTGATGAAAGATGACAGGAGGAAAATTATTACCCCTTTGACAGCGTCTCTTTTTCAGGACGGACGGACGTCTACAGAAATTACAACTGACATCTCCACAGCAAGTGTAGAGATGTAAAGTGTAAAATTCAAAAGTGAAATATAGTTATTCTAGCATCAGCATTTTAATTTGTATCTATTTCTAACATTTTACTTGCTAATTGATCTAAGACCGGTTTTTTCACTTTTTGTTTTCTGGCTCTGCTCTGTCTTTATCACAGTGCAAGTGTACATATAGTGGCAGTGTCACATAGTATAATTATGCATCATATGTATATATAGGGACGTACCTGTAGCCCACACCTACTGTAGTAGACTATACATAACTCAAAGTCAGTCCAAGTTTTCCTTCGAGGAATTCACAAAATGAGTTAGATTGTCGTTCTCCATTTAGTCAGCCTAGCAGAATTATTGTTATCATTAAAAATTTACACTTTTCATTACAAGCATGTAATTAGACAGTCCGACCATAAATCCTACAGCCCACACGTGCACATACTCTACGCAAACTCGTGTGGGCAAGGGCTTAATTAGGACTCTATATTTGTTGTTTTGATAAAATAGTGGAGGGAAGTGCTAGTAAATAAAGTGTTTATTATAGTTTGGGGGAGATTGTGACACATGTGAGCATTTTGAACAAATGGATATGACATGACATTACAGTTAAACTGCTTACTGCTTCCACCAATATGTATACATACTACACGAGTGGCTCCTCATTTCTCTCGTTCTTCGTTCTACTATAAGCTTGAGGTTTAATGCTTTCTAAATGCCCAGTCAGCTGTAATTTAGTTGGGCTACTACTACTACTTCTCCCCTAGGAAGTACAGGTGGTAGGTAGTAAGAGCTTCATAAATATGACGTCATACTATAGGGGGGTTAGAAAATTCTTTCAAAAAAGTTGACCACTTATAATAATAACGTTTCAAAAATACCAGAAACTTAAAATCCGCGCTTTTAAAAAAGGCCAAATCTAAAGTTCAAGTTTCAAAAATGTGCAAAATGGGACATTGTAGCATTTTAACCTTTTAAAAACGGTACTCTTTCTAGTTTGACATCTTTCTGAAAGTGTTAATATATTGTTTGGACCTTTTTGAAAGTGTGAATTTCTTGTTTTACATCTTTTTCAGTGTTAATATCTTGTTTTGACCCTTTTGAAAATGCTAATATCTTGTTTTGACCTTTTAAAAGTTTTAATTTCTTGTATTACATCTTTTTGAAAATGTTAATATCTCGTTTGTACCTTTTTGAAAGTCTTAGTTACTGGGTTGAATGCTTTTGAAATTTGTTAATTTCTACTTTTGACAGTTTAAAAAAAGTTAATTTCCAGAAAAAGCACTTTTGTAAATCGCTGTGTCCATGGTCTCCTAGTTGCGAATAGGTTAAAATGGGCTTTCATTTATTTATAAGGCGTCGCGTAGTTAAAAGGACCCTACATAGCATAGCATACAAGAGTGCATTGAATTCTCGAATTTGTATTCATGAAATAGATGCATGTTGCACAATCCGATCCTCATCCACACCCTGTATATATTTGTACGTCATATTTCATACTTGGTTGCATGCGTTGTAAAAATCACCTGCTACTCCCTTGCACAACTACAATACAATACACAGCACAAGGAGCATGTTTAACCGTACAACTAAAGATAAACGTGAGCAGTCGTAGGTAAGGACTGTAATCCATTTCCCTCATTCTACATACCTACTCAAGTGTATCATACCCCATCATGGGGGCATACGGGATCCCAGTATGTGGAAATGGCTACATGAGCCAACAAAATATCCTGTGAGTGTGTGTGTGGAGGCACTGAATAGTTATGACAAGTAATAAAATCCATAATCCGTTGTGTGGAGTAGCCATATCACTTAAGTGGTAATATCAAGGAATATTATTAAAATTTTCAATTCCTTCTCCCACAGCGAACCAGAGCAGAGCTAACCCGGAAGATGGTGAGTGTGTGGGGAAAGAAAGGGTGAATGGCGGGGTGGTCCTGTGTCGCAGTCAATGTGGAGCCATCTAATATGTAAGAAAATTTCTGGAATCAAAATGCGACAGAAATGCAATATGAGGAGTGAGAGAGAGAGAGAGAGAGCAGAGAGCAGCCCATGGAAGACCTATAAAGGATGAGAGATGTGATGTGGAATGTGAGTTTGGGATTTGGATTTTACGAGGAAATTGTTTAGTGATGTCCTGGCATCTGTTCCAAGGCCCGTTTACAACTTACAACTACTCGCCACTCGTCTCACTCTTCCGCTTCTGATTCATTGCACTCACGTGCTTCGACTTGCAATTCTTCAAGGGCTATTGCTAGTAGTGTCGCTCATTGTTCGTACTGGGGGTTAGGGTTGAAAAAAACTAACCCAGGGCAGCCCGGCACATTTTATTTATATAGATGGATGCCGGAGACATTGATATCGCTATCGATATGCCCGGAAATGCCGGGGAAATACCAATACGAAAATAGGTGCACCCCGAGCGATTAAAGATGGGTATTCGCTGGAATTTGTATGCCATGTGAGGGAGAGTTGGAATCAGAGGAAATCCAGTTGTAGCTAAAAGCTAATAGTGAAGAGTACTACTGTATAGTCAGTCCAATACTGGATGGAGCCTTGCAGCTATGACATTATAAAATTTGGTCTTGAAAGGTTCTTTTAACAGAAGGCAAAATCACCTTTTGAACATTTTGAAAAGGGGTCAAACAACGAATACACCTTTTTTCAAAAGTACAAGTAATGATTTCACTATTTTGAAAAGGGGTAAAATATAATAAATTAGCCCTTTTCAGAAGTGAAAATCAGGATTTTAACTTTTTGAAAAGGGGTAAGCCAATAAAACTGCCTTTATCAAAAGTGCAAATCCAGATTTTTCAATGCAGGGACGTTTTGAAAAACTTTGAAATAGTAAATTTGGGTTTTCATAAGTGCAGGTAATGATTTCCACTTTTTGGAAAAGGTAAAAATACGGTATTGATGCATTTCAAAAATATCTTTTCTATAAAGTCATACTTGAAAAGCCCCCACCGGACGACGTATTATGACATGACATGCCCATACACATTGAGAAGACTCAGACATTCAGCCCGCGTCAGATCAGATCAGATCAGATCCCCTCACTCAAAAATGAAAGTGAAAACGGTTAAACGGCCGGCTGGCCACACGGCAGCGGCGGTGGCGGCGGCGGTCGCAAAACCTTCGGATGGACGGACGTGCACCGTGTGAACTCTCACAGCATTCCTTTTTTTCCCTGCCTTCCCTTCTTTTTTCGCATCTGTACAGATATTTCCAGTTGCGGGTGCACATTTTAGTTCCAGCAATTTTCCTTTTTTTTTTTACATTCCTCGTCCGAATCCTGTTTTTTTTTCTTCTTCTTCATCCTTCCTCCTACTTGTACTCTATCTGTCCTGTTGCACTTGTTCAGAATGTTTCCACTCTCGTCCCAACGTTCCTTGTTACCCTATGCATAAGTATCTATACGGACCTCTACCACTACTCCCTAAGTACCGACTGCCATTCCAGTTTTGATTCTTGTTCAGTTTTTGAGTATTGGTGGAGCACTCCTTGAGTAACAGCCGTCCTGCACTCACGTCACACACACACACCTCCTCACTGCACTTCTCCGCATACAAAAGAAGTCACGCAGGTTTAAATGAGAAATTTATTTCCTTGTTTACATTTAAGGTCTCAACTCCTGCTACGTCTCCCAGTCTCTCTCTCTCTCTCTCCCCATGTACGTCATCCTCCTCAGAACTTTGCCTCCGGTTTTTTTTTCTTCTCCAATTTTTTTCCCCCTCTCTCACAGTCACAGTCCTTTCCATTTTGAGTAGCTGTAGTGAACTCATCACCTGCTGACACAGGGAATGATCCATGGGCAGGAGATGGAGCAAATATTTACATGTAATTTCTACATGGACGAAATTTAATTGATGAAATAAGTTGATGTGAATTTATGTGCTTGTCCTACGAGTGTTGTAGCTTAAAGTGCTTATATAGAGTCAGTCCTTTCACCATGTCATTATTATTACATTGAAGCGTACATATGTACGTGGAATTCAATTTACTAAATTATTATAATAGGGAAATTCAGTCATGCAGGATTTGAATTAATCGAGCGACTAGAGCGAGAGAGAGAGAGAGATGCATTGAGTAATACATGTAGGATGTAGGCTAAGACTTGCTATTAAATGCAGTCTCACTCTCATGGTCGCCTACATGGTTTGGTTTGGTTTGGTGAGCTATACAGATAACCGTCCTCCCTGGTCCTGTCCTACTGGAGGAAGTCAGGAGGAGAAAAATAAATGAAAACCGGAGAAAAATATGAAGAAAAAGTATAAAAAAAAAGAAAAAAGAAGAAAAAAAGAGAGGCAGAGTTCGCTTTCGCTTCCTCTGTACTTTCCCAGTTTTCCTTTTTACCATTCAAAATGGTGGCAGGCATGGTAAGTAAGTAAGTAAGTAAGTAAGCAGTAGGAGTAGTGAAGCTGAGAATAAGAGAAGAAATGAATCATTATGCACGTATAGTGGTGTGTTTAAGTAATTCAAGGGAATGGAATCAGTTGTCTGTGTTCTCTGTGGAGTCTGTAGTCTGTATGTACGTCCTTTATGAAGTCTTTGAGTTGAAGAGAGAGAGAGATACAGATATGCGAGTGCCATTGGCGTTGGCGTTGGCTTTGGCATTTGCTTGGCATGGAATGTACCCCAGCCCAGTGGTAGAGCATGGAGAAAAGACAGTCTTAACAACCCAACCAGCAGCTGGTAATGACTGCTCATTTCCTTGTGAAAAATCGCCGTTATTAGGAAATAGAGAAAAATTTGCCGTTTTGCCTTCTCCTCTTCGTGGCTCCATTTTTTCCCCGAGTTGAGCCGCTTCCTTTGATATTATTTTGTCTTCCTTTTCATAATACAACATCACACTCTTCATCCTATTTCCCTCTCAGCTTTCCTCCTTTTCTCTTCTTCCCTTCTTTCTCTCTCTCTCTCTCTCTCTCTCTGTCTCTGTGTCTGTCTGTCTACTACTTGTCTTTGAATCTTTCATTGAATATTTTTATGCACGTAAAAATATACATTCCCCACACAGACACACACAGACACACACACAAATCTATATGGGATGACACACTGTAGCCCTTGAGATAAAGTACGTGTAGCTAAACTCTTAACTGGCTGTATGGGAGCATGGGAGCATGGACAGAGTAGTTTTGCACGAGGCAGGAGGAATAAGCACGACTGTATCTATCTCTTCCATGGTGATGTTAACGGAGAGACAGAGTGAAGTGATTCGGAAAAGACACATTGGGACACTTATTTTTTATTCCCTACTCATCAACCCCCGCCTCTCCCCGGGGAAAAAAAATCCAGAAAAAAAAATCACAAATCACATTTCAGAACATTTTAAAAAATATATATTTCCCTCCCTCTTTCCTTCCAGTTGAAAATATTTTAATTGATTTCTTATATGGACATGCCTACTAAGTAAAAGTCTGTCCACCTTGCGATCGTTACACTAGACAGTTTGATTTTGTGCAAAAAGCTCAATTTTAAATGGGAATTAGCTATGCAAGGTATGTGTTTTAGTCATCCCATTACATTAAAACCTTCGTCGTGCTAAAGCAGGGTGCATTCCTTAAAACTTTGTGAAGGTGCACATACCTACCACATAAAACAAAGTGGGATTCTTGACTAGTGTGGGGCTATTAAATGCGGATGCTGACAGCACGACAGAGAGTGGCACTGAAGCACTGTAGCCATGCCTGGCCATGGACAAAGTACCTACAAGTCGTTTTTGGAATAGTTCAAGAAACCAGTGACCAGAAGCACTTGTGTAAAAGCTACTTATGCATACTACTGTAATTAACGTCCCTACGCTACGCAGAACTTTCTGTCCTTTGTATTGAATCGGAAACTTGAAAGAATGTAGCATCCAGCTAGCCATGGAACTTCCTCCAAGAATGCTGTATGCATAGTATACATATAGTTACCTATAGGTAAGCCTATATTGAATTAACGAATACGTACAAATTCTACGACCTAAATAATTTGTGCATTTTTTTTAGTATTATTAATAGCCTGCAATGTACACAATACGAGTATTCTGCGTAGTATGTTGTACACACGAAATTTTGAATGATTTTATTGCTTATTTTTGTTCCTAAGGGAATTAAAATGTGGGCATGTATGCATCTACTAGCTATTGGTGGGAATGCCGCTGCCTACAGTCCTGTTGAGCTTTCCATGGGCTCACTCGATGACAATTATTGTCGTTCATTGAATGAAATTCAGCAGGAGAGTAAAATGTAAAGTGTTGGGTAATAAAGACAAGAGGAGAGAAACAACAAAGCATCTGGACAACTCATTCTCCATTCAGTGTGAGAAGTGAAACACATTACGGTCCGTCCTGCTTCCAAGCCCTGTGTATGTACATACGAAGAGGTCCTTTTATACGTCTAGTTTCTTCTTTTATACAAATATTACGAGTACGAAGCTCTCTGTGTATACACATTATCATGATGAGATACAATGTTTCAACACTATCAGGATCGACATCAATAGGGTGTCGTCTACGGTCGCTTGTTGGGTCGGTTGGTCGGTCGGTGGGTCTGTCGGGTGGTTAGTTAATAGAGAGCGAGAGAAGATAGCCGTGGAGCAGCCCCGTCGCAGTCGGAGTGTAAAAAGCAAAGGAAAAGGACCAGCTTAATACTCGATAGTGGCGTGAATACTATTGTCACGATGATATGATATCACTATCTCTCCTGGTATTTATTTGTCTGCTTGTATTATTATTTTGTCTACAGTTTAAATCGAGTCACATCATGTTTAATAGTACGAGTCTCAAAAGAAAAGAAATGGCTCATGGGGTTAGATGAATGAAATAAATTCTTCCTACAATACTACTCACTCACTTGTATGGGGAGACAGAGACAGAGACACTTGCTTGGATGTTGTACATAGGCATTCAAAAGATCTCTCTCTCTCTGTACCTACTGTATAACTGATAACTGATATAAACTCACAATGCACAGGATACTATTGTAGGCTGCATTTGATACGCCTTTAAATCTCAAGGAACTCTCCGTGGAGTGACAGTGAGAACATGAATGTACGGAGGACTGACGCTGACACCATGCAAGCAGCATCTTAACATCTTTATTGGCACTGTCGGCATTACAGACTTATTAAGGGCTGTCTATAGGTATACTTAGTTTTGAATTACTATAGTAGAGACTATTATAGAGTATAGCCTACGATACTACAGGTACAGGTAAGAAGCAAGGGGAGCTTGCAAATGTGACCTAATGCAATTTGGGGTCAAATGAGGCATTAAAAAACGGTTAAAAATTGAAATTACCGGTTTAAAAAAGGCAGAACGTCACAATACCATTTTAAAAAGTTATAAAACATCATAAGACACCATTTCAAAAAAGTAAAACATCATAAAACACTATTTCAAAAAAGTAAAACATCATAAGACACTATTTCAAAAAAGTAAAATATCATAAAACACTATTTCAAAAACGTAAAACTTAATATTACACTATTTTAAAAAAGTAAAGGTACGTTATAGTGATATTTTGAAAAGGTGTAAAACATGAGATTGCACTCTTTCAAAGAAGCCTGGCACGATACTAGCTACTAACGTGTCTAAAAGGTGTAAAACATAATATTACACTTTTCAAAAAACAGGGAAACCTTCGTATTTCATTTCTAAAAGGTGTACCACATGATTTATAGACATTTTCAAAAGAGCATTTCTACACAGTCATATTTGCAAGACCCCGCCAAAGAATAGTATTAGGGGTATGTATAGTATACGGGAGAAACTAGGTATAGGTATGTATGTACATACAATAATGTAGGTCTTGTTCACATTCACATTCACACAACTTGTAAAAGTTCCCCTTGCACCTGTGCCTTGGCTTTGGTCATTTGAAAAAGTAAATTAATATATCTTTGGGAGTAGAATTAGTCATAAAATATAATTGGAATGACAAGTAGAAAATAATATCAATGAAGATATGATGATAATAGGTATAAGAAAAGCGTAATGGATCCTGATATTGAGAGGCATGGGGTGCGGTGAAGAGTGGAAGTTGAAAGGCCGTAGTCACACAGACATGCATCTCTCCTTCAATCTCTGATTCTGTATTCTGTATTACAGGCAGACACTTGGCCACGGCTCGTCGTCATTTCCATGTAAATCTGAACAATAAAATAGAGACTGGCACCTTTACATATAAATGAAGATGTGTGTGCTTGCTTATTATTATTAAATGAGCTTTGATATTTTTTGACTTGAGCTTTCAATACAATTTTTAACCCCGTCGGAAGATGCTCCCGTGGATACGATGACTAATGCCGTGTGGTGTTCTCTGTGTGTTAAACAGTCTCAGTGTAGAAATCATTCGCTCCTTTACGTTACACACTTTTTCCTAGTGGTAGGCACTACTCTTTCGTTTACGTTGGAGGTAGGTGCCTCTCTCTCTCTCTCTCTCTCTTGGATTTTCTATGTAAACTGAATCGTCATTCACATCCAATCCTTCATTCATTCACCGACTGGAATGACTTGACAAATTTTTTCAGCTCAAAAATACAAACTGTCCACAAACTTCCACCAAACGTAGGCGATAAGTCCATAATAAGGAAAAATAAGGATGCATGGCACATACATACAAAGCCTAAGCGTATCCTGCCCTGAATTCTTTAAGCCTTGCTTTCTTTATTTTATCTCTACTTTTGTACTTTAGGATTTTATGTACATATTACTTACTGCTTCAACTCAGACTACTATCCTTCGTCAAATAAAATCGTCTATCTACAGATAATACGTAATACAAAATACTTCTGGGAGAATTCACCATGCTCTATCTGGATTGTATGCCGTGGTAATCTTTTAAAGAGTTTGGCTAATGCACTGGCCTACCACCATTATCAGTACACGTCTCTA
>JAQFZC010001526.1:0-29341 GCA_034695205.1 Dicyrtoma fusca | reverse complement strand
AGACAGTTGACAGTTTAGGAGCTTTCCAACTATACTAACTGTGACTGTTAAAGATCATTCATCATTAGTGGATTTTAATATACATTTTTATAATTGTAGGTACGTTCTATAAAAAATGGTAATTAAGGGTTGTTAGTTTTAATTATGCGAATTATTTGGTTAAGTTGCTGGCTGAAGAACTGATTTTAAAAAACCAATAGATTTAATTCTTCAGTTTCATGTAATTATTACTAATTATTTCTCGAGACTCGAATCCTAATAAAAATGTTATACTATGTACTTAATTATATTCATTTTCATTTTTTATGACTCCCCGCTGCGCTGTTGTTAATTTTTTCCTTCTTTTATTCCGTTGTTTGAACAGGAAGGGTAGCGACTGGAACGCTGGACGTGGTAATCGTATACTTTTTATTCCAGTCCCAAATCATCAGTACTGAACGAGGATTATAATTTACTGGAAAATCGATGCAAAGCCAATGATGAATGATTGCTAAGGATGTCCTGCAGGAACGTTTAACAAAATTTTATTGCTATAATCTTCAATCTTATAATCGGGAATAATCATTGGGTAATGTTTTGCATCAGCGAATTCAATTTTGTTTGTTTGAAATTAAATTTCAGTTTTTAATTAACCTTTTCGAAACGGTACTATATCTAGTTTTACAGCTTTTTGAAAGTGTTATTCTTGAATATAATACGTTTTTAATGGGCAACATTATTAAAATAAGCTAATTTGTTTATGAAGTGTTCTAATAATTCTCTTGATCGATGATTTTTCATTCACTCTTATAAGTAAGTATATGAAATATTCAACAACTCTTTTCTTATCATTTTCATACAGCTTATCCATGTTATCTTTCTTGCCATCGTATTTATCAGATATACATATTTATATTCAGTAAGGAATTATTTCCAGTAAAGGCGATGCATAACAAGAAGTGATTCATGAGAAGGACACCAACCATTTACGACATTTTCATATTATTTAACACACAACATCCGTAAGAGTACAGAAATGCACAAAATTCATTTTAATTTGTATAATGGATTTTAAAAAGAGTGAGAATTAATAATTTCAGCTGCAATAACCACCCGTTATAAGTTACTAAACACAGATTACTATCTAGCATGCCGTTCATACACACCACGTAGTGAACGTTCATTATACATGAATGACACGAATGAAGTAAATCTTGTACACGTAGAAAGCACGGAACGATTACAGATGTAATTTACAAATTCCGAACAAGAAAAACAAAGTAAAATTAGAAATAATACAATTAATTCATTGAAATCTTCCGTAGTCCACCTAAAATTATAATCGTTGATTCTCCGATTCTAGAAACGAGAAGCATCCATCTCACTCCTACTCATCCGGAACATCTTCCAATGGTGGTTCTGTCACCCACTGCGTGGCTCGTTTGGAACCATGCTCCTTAAAGCTGACACTCTGCTGTTCGCTCCAGATCTTTTTCTCCGTCCGTGTCATATTTTTCTTCGTACTGGAAATACATAATAAAATTACAACTTTATAAAACGCAAACCCTTCACAAAATAAGATACGCGACGGCGCCAAACAAAATATCCACAATCTCCGGAATCATGCCACTCAAAAATTCATTTATTTCCAGATTATTTATCGAAAAGCTATAAATGCTGCACGAACAAAAACTGGACACTTACTACATGGTAAAAGTTTCCGACCTAAGCCTTGGGTACATGAAAGGTGACATTCCAGCAAAATCCTTCTCCCTCTTTTTCAAATCCTCGTCCCAATCTTCGCCCCCTTCCAGCTCTTCATGCTTCCGGAATTCGGGAATCTTATGCTTCAGTGCATTAACTTAAATGACAATAAGGTTAATCAATAATAATTAGCAATGTGAGAGATTTTCGACTCCTCAAACGTCTGCTAACACACAATAAAAATGTTCTCTATAACTATAGTACTTACATCCATGTTCTGGATTATCTTTATCCGCGCACTGACCTTCATGATATTCAAGTTCCATATCATGAACAACATGGTACTGGTTGTACTTGCACCTGCTTTGCCCTTGATTCGGATAACCTTTTCGACACTTGAGAAGATGCGTTTGCATTCTCATTGGCCTACAAAAGAGAGAAATCAACATTAATTTATTAAAAAACGCACATGCAACGTTTTGCGGTTTTCATTAATTCACTTTCCCAATCTAAAGTCGAGAAACACTCATTCAAAAATTATGCAAGAATACATTCATGATATTACTAATGAATGTAATGAATAATTACTGCGGGTATAGGCTACCCAAACAATACATATATACAGTCAACAGTCCACGGCAAAATTCTCTGAAAAATACGTCAAAATAAAATATCGTCTATCAATGTACAGAAAATAGGCATATCATCACAACTGTTTTTTTTATCATTACCCCTAGGGACGTAGTGCGTACCCTAACGCTTAATAAACGACACGTCAGGTCACAGGTGGTCACAACAATATTTCATATTCAGACCGAGCATGTAAAGGTATTAATTATTTCATTTTTTACAAACTGACTTTTACTGATTATACTATACTCACCGAATTTTATGATAAGCATTGTATGGGCACGTCTTTAGCATTACTTCGTCTGCCATCCTTAACTTGAGCTGCGGTGTTCAATACTCGAAAGTAAAATAGGTACTTGCAATTAAAAATCAAAACAGAAAACTGAAAGGATGAAGTGAAGCATGTACTATCAATGTCTAATCAACAACCAAGGTCAAGATCTAACTTTCACTTCCGGTGACCGGACCGAGTACACTGTCAACTCTAATACGCTCTTGCTGTCCGAACTACTCCCAATGGATGTTGAAGCCGAGTGATGACTGACCTGGAGTTTCGTTCCGTATTTATAGCTCAGCCACGAGTAAGATTTGATCGACGAAAAAGTATACGTACCTAACCTATTATAGGTACTATTACGTTAAAACTACGCAACACAACGCAATATAGCGAATGTACGATTATCAAATTACGGTAATTAGTACTTTTATTGTAATAAAATGAGTCAAAGCAATGCGAATGCACGCTCAATCGCAGCACATCTATGTATATACGTCATAAATACGTAGCCCGTACGCATAATTTCTTTGTTATATTCTAAACTAATACGCAGTTTCAAAGTAGGTATACCAAAAGCCTCCTTTATTAAGGACCAAGAAGGAAGGACTATTTATTGGGGCGTAGTTAGGCAATATAGGGTAGAAGCTGGTAATTGTGATTGGCTGGCTATTGTGATCGATTAATTTGTTGTAAGGAAAGCACAAGAATAACTTACCAGTATTGCTTTACGATTGTAATCAATCTATCACAATTACAGTACTAATACTTACATACATAAAGCACTTGCATTACTTACATAAAGCATCTTGTGTATTCGCTGCAAGCTTGGCGTGGTGTAAAAAAAACCATAATATCTTAATAATAATAATCGGTGCGAATCTTAAAACAATTGTAAAATTCCTTTCCTTCCTAAAAGGGAGAGCCTATATAAATGATTCAAAAATGTAAAACACCAGCGTTATGTTTTTAAGGTCAGGTACAGCTTTATTATATTATTAAAGCTTACAGTAGAAGTAAGGCGAAAGATAGAGAAGGTACAAAAAGTATAATTTAAGAATGCTTCACAATCATTGGTACTTGACATTACATACAAATTGGGTGTCTTTTAAGCCATGTCGTAAGTGTAGTTTAAACCTAGGATTACAGAATTGCTTCATTTTTTTCTTACAATATTTGATTGAATAAATATAGTATAAAATATAGACGTATTGCTTATACTAACAGATGGTGAATGCTTGTCGTACAGAGAGGAGTTTGAATCTTAAATAGAAGGGAAAGTAGGAGAGAGAAAACATGTATGCCTTCCAGTCACACTTTGCAATATAAAAATAGCACAGCTAAAGTTAATTGCATACTTACGAGTCCAGAACACAAATATACGTGCATAAGTGTGTCATAAGTTAGGTACATACATTCTTTCGAGAACAAATTAAGTAAGTACACTATTTTACACAAGATTACGAGACGAACTCATTTCAATTTGTCAACAAAATGTTCAAAGTGGTGCGTAAATGGCAATGTGAATTGCCTACAATATGTATGTATTTCATACAAACCAATCTACAGACTCGGACTGGTGATATTTCAATGATTGAATTTTCTAGTTTGTAAAATTATAGTAAATAAATTGAAGAAAAATTTATTCATTCAAATTGTAATAAATATTGGGCACATTGATGGATGCATTTAGGTCAAAGTATAAAGGGAAAAAGAAGGAAGAAGAATGGATCATAATGAAATATCCATCACAGAAAATGAGACCAGTCTGTGCAATCACACTTGCATGTACCGACGTACTAAAATTATTCTAGACAGATAAGTAAATGTAATTATTGTGTATAAAATATAAAGAGTGAGTCCACATTAGAGAATGTCTCATTATTATCATAAAAATATACAGCTACAACTAAGAAGTTAACTTCTACATATCTCTATGTTCTTGATCAAATCAATACTTATTTGCACACGTAGAAAAAATTACAGTTTAACATAGATATTCACATCGTCAAGTTTTTTCTTTCAATTTTTCTGGGGAAAAAATTGGATTTTTGAAGGTAGTAGATTGAAAGCTAGTCAATTTACGGCACTTATTTGTGATACAAATCAATAAGAAAATTAAATTATCACAAAATACAAAATACTTTCATATGAGATGAGAAGGAAAATTGTTACAAAATATACACGGCTACACGTGGCTGTAGCCGGCTTTCTTTTTCCTTAACGTCTATTAAATACAAGGCAATTTAAAAAAAAATGATTCTACATAACTATGTGCATGTCTTCAATATAATTTTATACAAGTGGTCTAGGTATGTACTTGTAGGTGGTAGTTTATCATCTTTTCTAGTCTGATAAAGTGCTATTGCTATTTCTAGCTCTTCGGACTCCGGCACGGCGAGCAGCTCGTCCAGAATTTTGACTACAACTTGGCTGCTGAGCAGGGCAATAAGGAACAATGGCAGGCCTAGAGAAAGCATTTTTACTGCAGTCAGGGTAGAAAATGACTGGAACATTGGAGACGACAGCTCCTGGAAGGTTGCTGAAATCCGTATCTTTAGGAGCGTCTCCACCAGCTCCACCGCTACTGGGGCAGGAACTGCAGGAGCATTGACCGCCGGAAGGAGTGACGCCACTTCCTCCAGTCGATCCGGGTCTTCCTGGGGTAGGTGAAGGGTACAAGAAGGAATTGCCGTTAGAAACTTCGGATTCATATGGAGGGGTTCCACCAGGTTGAGGGTATTTTGTAACACCTTGACCGTTATTTCCTGGGGCTCCGCCTACAACGAATGGGAAAAGCACAAAGTTGTAAATCTCTTATTATACGAAGGCATAATTTTTCGCAGTAATGCCTTCTCGTGCTGTCCGTATCCAGAATCAAGCTCTAGTACTGTCTTACCACTTGGGCCTGGGCCGGGAGTGAAGCCTGGAACTCTGCTGGGAGTTTGACCATTGGGTCTACCGCTGCCTCCAGTTGAAGGGCGGCTAGTGACACCAGCTCCAATAGTAGGTGTGGTTCCGGAGCTACCAATAGGGAAAGTATTGCTGCCTGGACCGGAGGAGCCTGGGTAAGGAGTGCTGCCTGTGATGCCAGAGTTGGGACGAGAAGAACCTGGGTATCCTGAAGAAGTTGAGGGTCGGCCTGAACCGGGGTAGCCAGAGCTTCCGGGACTGCCTCCTGTTGGAACGCCTGAAGGATAGCCAGTGACTCCAGTGTTACCACCTACGGAAAACGTTAGCAACATCTTCATTACATACGCCTACCTAGTCTTTAATTGCATTTAAGATTTTAAATCAAGGTACGCTAAAAAGGGTTTTAAATTGACGACGCACCTGTTGGTCTGTTTCCTGGGGATCCTGTGATTCCGCTTGAAGGTCTGCCAGAGTTTGGATAGCCGGTAACGTCAGTTTGGCCGCCATTGGGTCCAGTGGAGCTCCCAACTGGTCTGCCTGGATAACCGGTCGTTCCTGCGTTGCTGCTTCCTGGTGCACTTGGGGTTCCTGATCCGGGTCCTCCGGGGTAAGAGCTGCCTCCTGCTGGGGTCGTTCCAGTTGAAGATCCAGGGTAGCCAGAGTTTCCTCCGATTGGTGAGGTAGTTCCAGAGGATGGATAGCGACTGCTGCCACCGCCTGAAGGTCTTGTACTTTGACCGGGATTTCCAGAGTTACCTGGGCCAGTGCTGGAAATTGGTCCTGGGGTAACAGATCCGCCTGGGTAAGTATTGCCGGCATTGGATGGAGTGGAGCCTGGACCGAAAGATGGGCGTCCGGAGGTACTTGGTTTGGGGTATGTGTATCCTAATAAGGAAATGACAAACAAACACATACTTTACACGTTTACAGTTACGGACTTCTCTCGACATAATTCGTGGAATTGACTCACCTTCTGAGGGCGTGGTTCCAGTTGGGAATCTGTTTCCGGGATATCCTGTGCTTCCTGGAGAACCTGGTGCATTTGATGATCCGGGAGTGTTAGGGCCTCCTGTACCTTGTCCTGGGTTGTATGGTCCTTGTGAGCCTCCAGGGCCTTGTTGACCGGGACGTTGGGAACCTGGACCTTGCTGACCTGGTCGTTGTGAGCCTCCGGGTGAGCCAGAAATCGGTCCGTTTGAGCCTGGACCTCCTGATACTTGTCCGGGTGAATACGGGCCTGATGGACGTTGGGAACCTCCGGGACCTCCTGGAATTTTATCGCCTTTAAAATCTCATATAGTTTAGTTAGTGTACTTCGCTATGCATGCAGTTATTAGTTTTAGTATTTTTAAATTTAGATTTGTAAAACACTGTAATAGACTGACTATTAATAAGAACATGCTTACTATATGTAATGTAATGTGTTAGATGTTATGAGCCCTCAAACTTAATTTGTATTACTCACCAAATTGACCTGGACCTTGTTGACCTGGGCCTGATGGACCTCCTGGACCAGCTTAGCACACAAACAAGTAGTTTTAACATTACACAGTTAATAATTCAAGCTCATATGTATAAATCATTTTTTGCAATTATTGCAGCTAATACAGTATATCGTTCAGTAGTACAGTCGCTATCATACGTACCTCCTTGTCCTTGTCCGGGTCGGCTTCCAGGGCCACTTGGACCATTGGGGCCATTAGAACTTCCAGGACCTCCTGGACCTTGAGGTCTTCCTCCGTTACCGCCTTGAGGACCGTTAGAACCTGGACCGGTGGGAACTGTTATTGAAAAATAGAAAATAAATATTAGTCAGTGTACACTAAAACACGTAAGTTTAAATATTAAATAGGTAATTCAGTTGTTTAAACTGGTTGACGGCCATTTGTCTAATCTATATCAACTGAAATATCCCAGTGCAGTACAATCACTATCATGCATACCTCCTTGTCCTTGTCCGGGTCTGCTTCCAGGGCCAGTTGGACCATTGGGGCCACCAGGACCAGCGGGACCTCCAGGACCATTGGGACCTCCAGGGCCGCTTGGGCCTCCTGGACCTCCTGGACCTCCTGGACCTCCGGGACCAACTAAGCACACACAAGTAGTTTTAATTATTAAGTACATAACTCAATTGTTTAAACTGGTATACACTCATTTTCCCAAACTATCTCAACCGAAATGTCCCAGGCCGAGTGCAGTGCAATCGCTACCGTACATACCTCCTTGTCCTTGACCGGGTCTGCTTCCAGGGCCAGTTGGACCATTGGGACCATTAGAACTTCCAGGACCTCCTGGACCTTGAGGTCTTCCTCCTTGACCGCCTTGAGGACCGTTAGAACCTGGACCGGTAGGAACTGTTATTGAAAAATACGAAATAAATATTAATCAATGTACAGTAAAATCTAAACATATTTTGCAAAAATGATTGAATAGGCTTATGCTATTTTGATTCATCAATCCTAGTAATATTTTTTGAAATACGACTAAATACTTTCAAACTAACCTTGTCCGGGTCTTGAACCACTTGGACCCCCTGGACCTCCTGGACCTCCTCCCTGACCTCCTTGAGGACCACCAGAACCGGGACGATTGCCAAATTGACCTGGACCCTGTTGACCGGGACCTGAAGGACTATTAGAACCTTGTCCTGGTCTGCCTCCAGGGCCGTTTTGGGGACCGTTATTACCGGGGCCTCCGGGGCCAGTAGAACCTGTTAGTTCAAAAACCAAAATTGTAACTATGGACCCTGTTATAATGTATAGATAGTCAGTTCGACGGATCCAGTGATATCTTTTTGGTTAAAACAAACCTCCTTGTCCGGGTCTTCCGCCAAAATTGCCACCTCCTTGAGGACCGTTGGAACCTGGACCACCAGGGCCTGATAGTTAAGAGAAAGTACCTCAGTAACTTTTACTGAATATTGTGTATACTATTCAGCATATTTTAAAATGCAACTAAACCGTGTTCTATTTTACCTGGTCTTCCTCCTGGACTAGTTGGGCCACCTGGTCCTCCTGGGCCTGTTGGACCGCCTGGGCCTGCTGGACCACCTGGTCCTCCGGGGCCAGCTGGACCGCCTGGTCCACTTGGGCCAAAACCACCTGGACCTCCTTGAGGTCTACCACCGGGTCCGCCTAAAAATGAAAGCATTAAAAGTACCATTAGTTACTTGATTTGAACCTTAATTTTGTCTTATTTTAATTAGTTTTGCATTTTAAAAGTTATGTCATACTTGATGAACTTGATCCTGGGCCTTGTGGTCTTCCTCCTGGACCCCCTGGACCTCCTTGGGGACCACCTGGACCGCCTGGACCTCCTTGTGGACCACCTGGACCGCCTGGACCTCCTGGACCTCCTTGAGGACGACCTGGACCACCTGGACCTCCTGGACCTCCTGGACCTCCTTGGGGACCGCCTCCAATGCCTGATTAATGAAAGCAGAAAGAAGAGTTTCAGTCAAGTCTGTCCAAGCAATGAACTTAAGCAGTGTGAAGTTAAAGAAGCAAATATTTAAGTGTCACCTTGTCCTTGGCCAGGTCTGCCTCCAGGACCGTTTGGACCATTTGGACCGTTTGGACCATTAGGGCCTCCAGGACCGCCAGGACCGCCAGGACCGTTAGGACCGTTAGGACCGTTAGGACCGCCGGGGCCTCCAGGACCTCCAGGACCATTTGGTCCAGCGCCGGAACCTTGAGGTCTGCCTCCGGGTCCTCCTAAAAAGAAGCATTAAAGTAGCGTAAGTAATTGAATCAGGAAATGATTGATAATTGAATGACATCTCAACTTTTAAAGTTAAAGCTTAAGACTTAAAGACTGACCTGATGTTGAACCTCCGGGTCTTCCAGCTCCAGGAGCGGGAGTAAATCCAGGTCTGTTTCCGGGTGTAGATCCACCAGGGAATGTAGGTTGTCTGCTAGTGAAGGATCCTGGGCCGTTTGGTCTTTGGGTGATGAGAGTGTTTTGAGCGTTTGAAGAGCCACATTTGTTTGGGAAGCCAAGGTCTACCCAGTTGACGACGGTGCCATGATGAACATGAGTTTCGTGAATGTCGGGATTATCCTTTGGGAAGAAAACTTCGACGGGCTCTCCATTGGGAACGGGTCTGAATCCCCAAGCATCGGAGATGTAGTAGGTGATTACGGGCTTATCATTCGCATCGATGAGACCATAACATCCATAAACGACGTCATCAACTGACTTCGTCTCGTGATGGAACTGTCCATTGGGCCCAACAGGTTGAACGTCGTATCCAAAATTGTAAAGTCCTGTCAAATTGTAAGCCCAGTATTCATTACTTTCACCCTTTACAGTACAGTATCCTACGATTGTTGTTTCCTATAATGCATATGCATGTATTCTCACCTTCTTGGACGTTTTGATTAAGGTATTGAGTCTTATTTTGATCGTTAATGTTTAATACTGCAATATTTCCGTCACTGTTATCACTGCCACTGCTCACAACTTTGGTCTCCTGTGCTGCTACCAAGGCGGAGAGGAAAGTGATGGCCAACATCCATGTCTGTAAGAATAATACACACACAAAAAATGTATTTTGATGCACAAAAAAAGGAGCTTCGTTTCTCCAATCAATTTATAGCCACAGCCACATCATCTTCATTGACTTCTACACGTAGGTAAATGCAGTCAATTTAAAAAAAATGTGTTTGATTAAGTCCAGCTTTTATTTGAACTCTCTTCCCTAATTTAGAAAGTACTGGTCACATAATCAAATAAGAACGTGAGCAACCACTCATCAAAATATTAGGACAGGTTTACAGCCACAATGTTTTGGGTATTCATAATTTGTAATTTGCATTTAAGCCCTTATTGCATTGACAGTAAAAATCTGCCGTCATAATACTGATAATCTCGGAGATAATTGTCTCTGATGAATTGTTGCACGCTTCATGACTTAATAGATTAGCATCAATTTGGATTGCATCAGCAGTCAATAGAAATATCTACATACACATCAGTCGTCTCCCTCCCTTGGTTCCTTGATTTGCCACCTCTGCAGTCCAATAATTTCCAACTGCGTCAGTCTCTCACACACACACACACAGTACAACAAACCAAATCAAATCATAAAGGTCTCTCAGTGCTCTACATCAAGGAGACACCAAACCGACTTGACAATACACGATATGCCTATATCCGCATACAAGCAAATGTCGAGCAGGCCTGAATTAGGAATAAAGAATACTTGAAGGGATGGAGAGACAGAGAGAGAGAGAGAGACAAAAATAAAATTGAACAAGAACAATGCATGATAAACTGATTCTTTCACGCCCTTTTGCCCTGCAGTAAATGGACGGCGCGGCGTACATAGACATGTTCTATGAAAATGATAATAAACATAAACAACAGCCGCTCAGCACATCAGACAGACGAGAGAATCCAACAAGGTGCATTTAAAAAAAAGTCGAACCGATTGCTTCACCAATTTGTTACCATTATTATGATGACTTCTTTTAATTACTTTTTTCTTATCTTTTCATACTATACCATGTACAATTACCTAAGTACCTAGGCATATTCATAGCAACAGTATTCGTTAATAGATTCGTCACTGATTTACATATGTACATAAAAACTGTATATCTCCTCAGCATCTATCATTGATCATCAATCAAATTATGGCAGCAATCAGTTTAGTTTTTGAAGCAGAAAAACTCTATTTCATTACACTATTGGTATCAATTATCAATAGTAATAGACTAACTAGTAAGTAAAACAGATTCATTCAAGGATAGATGAAAAAAATATCAAATCAATAGGCCTAGAAGTGATTTATTCGAAATTCGAATATCTCAAGAATCGAAGCTCATCCTCTTATTAAAACCAGAGTTTTTTCTCCTGAAGAAGGAAGGAGTTGGTACTTCCTTACAAAGAGACAGTGAATTGAATACATAGACTAATGAAAATGAGAGACTTGCAAGAGATGCAATGCTGTAGGAAGTACAAGGAGGTGTACCTGCATTACATACCTAGTCTGACATTATTCGGAGGATGCAAATGAACTCCCATGTGGTGACGTTTTGTGTGGTTCATTTATATCTAAATCTCATTCATTGCTGTCCCGACCGCTTGATTTTATGTACTACGTATACCTATGTAGCCATTTTAATAAATATGTGCATATATATCAATACTATTAAACCCCTTTTCTCAGCTGACAAACTGACCAACGAAATTTTAATAGATTACACTATGATTATGATTAGTAAATACTACAAGAGCCAGCTCAAAGCACAAAACTCGATCCACTCGCCATCCTCTTCCTTTTATGGACCAACAAGGGACGAGTAATCATCATTCGGACATTTTATTTCTTTTCGGCATTCAAGCCTGCATAGGTACATACAACTGCCTATAAGGTAGGTACATACTGCTGGATATACTACCTCTATAGCACTAAATCATCGAGTGAAGTGTATTGTAGTAAGATTGTGTTTTTTATGTAGGTACGTATGTACCTAGCTGTACAGTGCCTGGGAGGGGAAAGTTTACTCATCTTCATAGTTGATAACCTATTATACTCAAGAATGACAGCCTTATGTTATGTGTATATCAAATCATCCGAATTTTTGAATCTTTCCTCTACAGTCTACACAGAAGCTTGTAATTGCGTCCGATATTTGTTCACCAGAAGTGTAAAGACAATACTAATAAATTTCTTCCTAGAAATTAAAATTAATAATGGAAAGTGTGCTGACTAGTGAGCTGTTGAGGACAGCAACGTGAGGAAATTGTTTCAAAAAGAAGGCTGACTTTGATACGTCAAAAACAATCGATGACATGATCAAAAGCATATTTCGTATATTTCATCCTTAGGCTGTCAGAATCAAGACGTCTCAAAAGTTTCCTGTGCTGTACTGAGTGTACTGAAGCGTATGTTACTAGGTGATGAAATTCATTTGAGAGTGAGGTACTGAGGCCTATAGGTACTGACTGAACTGTATCCATCTTCCCTTTTATGTTTTTTCGAGTAAATTATTACTGCTTCATACTATTTACCTAAGCTATAAACTAGACATTCTACATTCGAATTAAATATGACCATCAAAGAGAATGGAATCATTAGATTCATTGATTCTGCTTACACAAAAAGGAGCAAAAACTTCAATCGTGATTTAAGTAAACATAGACAGTACAGGAAATGTAGGTACCTAATCGCAATTAAGCAGTGCATCACTAAATGGTTTTATTAGTTCAAAATCCCCCCAAACAAGATGCTCTAACTACAACAGGTACGGCCTCATTTGTATGGTGAACTGAAGTGGCAATCAAAACGATTAAGCTTTTTGTTAAATGAATACCTAAGCAAGAGCAAGGATGTGATAGTTGTGAGTTGGGATAATGTATATTAATGTTTTTCTGTCTTCTTGGACCCTTTATCTCTGAATCTTGATTCCCTTTTCATGCATGGTAATTTAAATGAAAACAGAGCCGGAGCTTCTTGACATTTTTAATGCGCTAAAATAATTAAAGAAGGTGTGGTTGATTCCCAATCAGAGGACTGATATTAAAGCATCAACACTAAACGTGTATCGCACAAACAACGGTGAAATATAACACACGATGTGTGTGTGTGTGTGTATACTGTGTACAGAGTGTACAGCACTTCGTCGTGCTATGCGGTCGTGTCCATGTTTTTCAAATCCAACTTTCAAAACTACGATGAACACTAGAAGACAGGACAGACTGGGCCGTGTGCGAGTATGAAAGAATAATAATAATTATTATTATTGCATACGTCAGTAGGCTCCGTATAAAATGGATTCTGTGCGTAATACTAGGTACCTACTACTCTTGACTACTATCTGTTTGAGTCCATACGTTCACTTCACTCGTGACATTTTAAATCCAAATGGCCACAAAGATGAGACCGACAATCTTGACAGAGTCTTGAAATTGAAATCAATTTTCTCTCCTTGTCTCTTCTCTGTTTCGCTGACTGATTAATCTGTACTGTCTCTAGACTCTGTGCTGATATCTCATGTCAGGACTCATAGCAAGTATACCTATATCAACTGTGAATGGAATACATATATACATGTACGTCCAATGTACTTTACGATAGATTAATACATACACCTGACGTCTATCCATTCTATGTATGTAGCTATGCCTCTGACGTGGCGTGGCATTTAAATTCCTTCGTCCCGTCATTTTTCTGTTTCACTACTTGTAATTGTGAATTCTAATTGTTCACCAGTGAGGTATTGCAAATCCCATATGAATATACATAAGGTGATCAATGCTAATTGCAACTATTGCAAAAGTGCAATGGTGTCTAAAGAGAGAAAAAAAAAGTAATATCTTTCTTGACATCCTACAAATCCTCCTCGCCAATCTCCTCCACAACAATATAAATCCATATAGGACTTGGTTTTTGATTTAATTTTACTGCGACAAGTTTTACACAGACATAACGGAGGTGATGACGGGACGAGACACGCGTTCTTCAGCTACAGGTTCAGGCAAAAGAAATTCAAAAGAACAATAAGTATGTAAGTGTACGAAAGCCTAATCATCTGTAAATCTATACATACAGGAGAAAAACAGTGTCTGGTATAAGGCTATAAAATCTCTGCAAATAAATTATCTGTAAATTAAATACCTTTTCATAAAGACAAGAAAAAACATTGAATATGAATTTGACTGTGAATGAGTGTTTTTTTCTCTGTCGACACTATGTCTATAGCTGATTGTATGGACATTAGGTGTCTGTAAAAAACTATGTTGACATGAGGATTCATGTCATGAAGTGTGTCTCGTCTTGTAGTTACAATTAATTTATATATCAGACGCTCATAGTCTAGGAATATATATGGGAAAAAAATATGGACACTTTAGAGTGTTTAGTGTGCTCAATTGGGTAGGCAAATGGACTCGTAGATAGTATATAGTATCCACTCAAATAAAAAAGAAAATGTATTGGTCGAACAGAATAAAATAAATATAAAGCATGGGGGCTCATGAGTCTAATGTGTAAATGTGTAGCTATAAATTACTATGGATTCACCTTACCAGGGGTAGGTAGCCATTTGCATAGAGAGACTTGATGGAATTTACAATTTACAATTTTACATTAACTTTGATGGTTACAATTACAAGTATGATTGTCAAGAACATAATAATTTCTTGAAGCTCAAGAAAGATGGCCAGTGACAAGGCGACTCACTCTCCAAGTCAAGATAAAAAAGACAAGACAAGTTGGATGAGTTGCTTTGGCTTATTATGAGCATTGGATTGGATTGCATTGCATTGCATTGCATTGCAGTGCTGGGCACGCACCCTAAATTCCCTCTCTTGATTGTATGATCTCAGCAGAGAGACTCGTAAATCCTCCGCTTCCCATCCCCATGGCATCTGCCTCCTTATTATAACATATCCTTATCCTTCACTTGTCTGTAATTACAAGTTTGTATATCTCTGACAAATTAACAGTCTCTAATGGGCTATTTTGCTCCTAGGAACTAGCACTATAATCAAACTACCCCCATGTATGTATACCTACAAGAACATCTATGACTAAGAAAGGTAAGACGTTCAAGATATGATTATCAGCATTGGTACTAATTCACGTTTTCCCATCCATGCCAGGACAGCACGATGTGTATGTATTTGTATTTTGTATTGCAAAAGGGAGCTGCAGTGGACACACTCAATCAGTCTTTTGTAGTAGGTGTTTTGCCTGCCTCTCTGTATGAATTGGTTGAAATTGAGAATGAAAAGACGGCGTGCCAAGCCAAGTGGTTGGTTGGTTAGTTGGGGATTGCAGTAAATGAAGATGATTTTCAAATCAAGTTATCTCCTCTAAGTGCCAAATGCTGTCAAGTCAAGTAAGTGTTTATACTCCATGCTGAGTGAATGAATGTGTCATAATGTCGTACTAACGGCTCACTGTCTGATGTGGTCATATATATATACTTGTGATCATTATTATTCCTATTATTTGTTTCCCGTCTCATTATCCACGATGTGAAAAGAATATTGAACAAACTGTGGTCGTTTATTTATTTTATCTATTTATTCATTTTATTATTTAATGACCAATTCAGTTTTCATCCTCTGTACAGGAGGACTTTCTTATGACTGACAGAATGAGGCAGGTCGGAAGAATATCAATTACTGTACCCCTAGTACATAACACTATAATATATTCCAATATTTAAGAGTTATGTAAGGTCTTTATAATTATTATGGAAAGAAGCATCTTTTTCGACTTTGTCCGCCTTTATGTATTTGGGAAAAAAAAGTAATATTAAATTAAAAAAAATGAATGTGACAGATTGAGGAATTAGGACGAAAGTGGGCTGGTAATTATTATGAATTAGTATCCCAAGCTTCAAGTGTATCTCTTCGACTCTTTTCATTTTCATTTTCATTCACTATATTTTTTTTTATTATAGTAATAATCAAAAGACAAAAAACTGTCTAGTCAAACGAGAAGAACCAAACCAAACCAAAAAGTGCAATAGCCTAAGAGCATCACCGCCGCCTCGTACAGGTTCTGGTTTTGAAGGGTTTATTTGTATCCATAAACACAAGTCTCTCGGCTTTGACCCAACAAAAGAAGAACAAATAAGGCCCGACAATCTATCAGGTAGCCCTGTGTGCAGTCGTCCATAATGAAGACAAACCTTTTGGCTTTGGCTTTGGCTTTGGCAGTGCACTTTTTTTTTTATTTTACGAGATAGATGAACGTTGTCTGAGATGTGAAGGTAAGTACTGAAGTGAGCCATCGGTGGTCATTTTGCAGTCATGTAGAGCTTTGGATTTGAATGTAAATTTGAATTTTGAATGAAATGAAGGTGAGACGAAGAAGAAGAGACACACACAAGGATGACCTGATTCGGAATGAAAGCTAAAATGTATTGAATATATACATTTGGCTTGAAATTTCAGAGGGTGGTTTACTTGAGTGTCAGCTCAGCTCGCAGCTTGTAATTAAAAGCTCAATCATAATTACTATCATTATTATTACTGTGGGCTCAGTTTTTCCTACAGCAGTAGTGCACTGCCACACAGGACAGATTCCCCGCACAGCAACTCTATTTGTACAATTAATGGTCAGATGCAGCGTCATTGGAGACATTCAGGCAGGAATTCAAGTCATAATCGTCATTTGAGAGACGACCTTAGAATTTACTAGATCTCATATCAATGCTCAATGCTCAATGTGAGACACTCTCCTGACACCTCAGCAGTCATTGCGGTCCGATCACTCGCTCATTACAGCAGATACATATAGACGGACGGAGAGCGACAAGGAACTGTCTAGGTCAAATTCTACCTCCGATAAGCTAACTATAACACTGACTAAACTAATGGTCCTGAAAAAAAAAATGAATAAATATACTGATTGATAAGTTTGCCTATGGGGAACTTGAATGTTTATTAACCTTCATGAGCAGAGCAATTATAGGTAGGAATGTAACGACTTTTACTGCCTGCACTAATCTTTTCAAGCTCATATAACTGCCTTCTACACCCATTGCCCAATCCCTTCTTTCTCATGACCCAACGTGTAGATGTAAAAGTAAATAGGCATTATTCCCATCTACGATCTACCAAGTGCAATAAATAGATTCCCTTTTAAGAGCATAGCGCAGTGTGGTGGAGTGGAGTCCACACAGATGCTTTCGATTTATAGAGAGACACCCACATATAATTACCTATTTATGACATAAATGTTTCTGGGCACATCTTCTATGTTGGTGGGTTCCCTGCTTTTAATTTATATTGTCTATACAAGTCGTCATCTCTGTCATTAGGGATTAATGTAATGACCGTACAGGAGACATTTCGTCTTCACGAAAACTTCATTTAAAGGTGAGTGGAGGGACAGGCAGACTGGCATGGGAAGGTTTGAGATGTGTACAAAGTTTGAGATGGAATGGAAATGTTTTTCTAGAGACAGATTCATGTCAGTATTCAGCTGACCCTTAGGCAGACAATAAAAATAGTGATCTGCATCAGGTGAGATGAATGGTTGATGAGTGGAAACCAAGGATGAAGATCTCAACCGAGGTCTGATCGGAAGTGATTTCAATGTAGTTACAAGAGCCCTTTATATGTATCATCATACTGGCAATATTTGCAACCAAACTGCTTCAGTACTCACTGGATTCAGTCACTAAATTTAGCCAACATTTATAAATGTGTGTGTGAGCTACAGACGAAATTGCACATTGCATTGCCTCCCTGCATAGTACCTTCATTTATCTGCACATTGTTATACCCATAAACATGTCGATTTATAATTTCAATTTCAATTTCGTGCCTCAACCTCATCCATCTTTCCTTTTGTCTCTACAACGAGATGAGTCAATAAAATTTCTATTCAACCGGGTTCATGAATTTACTCTTTACGAAATCCTACCAAGCATCTCAGCTCAGCACAATAAAAATAGTAAGGAGCCAGTAATGCTCAGAGTAATAAGTACTACACAGAGAGTTGAGAGTTTTGTGTGTGGGGCTTGGAAGTCATTTTGAATTAGGGAACACATGACATATGTGGTTTGGTTTTGGTAAATGACAACATGAGAACTTCATGTGCACCTTTGATTCTATCCTCTGTTTCCAACAATTGACCTCCTGTCATGATCCATTATTGTCTCACAAAGTCTCAGTTCTGTGCATGCACAATAATTCAATGAATCAAACAACTGTCATGATAACGCTACAGTACGTTTCATACCTTACGCCTAAAGTTAGACCTTTGAAAGCCATTGGCTTGGTTGACCAGCCACAAGATAGCAAGAGAGACAAAGATTACCCAAAGATACTGTTTAGAGGCCTTCCTATTCTTATTTTTTTTTATCCTAATCACTATATATACTCCTTCCAACCAATGTACCTACATTACCTACATACATACATGTCTCAATTTTAGTTTTAAAAAAGTCCAGTAATGAGTCTGTTGATTTAAATCTATGGATTCTCATGATTTTGCTGACGGCAGCTAAGAAAATCTGCATCCGGAATCTTTTTTTTTCTAAAAACAAAAAAAGCTAAATGGATTCTAACAATAATGACAAGTATTATGTAAGTACCTCCTGTACTTAGGCTACCTAATAGTTTAGTGTAATGAGAAGAAGCACGCGTCGACTGTTTAAATTCAAATTTATCCCTAGCCATAAGCTCCGATGACGTCTCTAATAATAATCGTACACCAACTTCATTTGCATCTTACATCTGAACATGTTTAGAACATTTATTACATGAACACGGCCCTTTCTGAAATTCTCGTCTCTAACGATAAGTCTATGTACAGTAATAATAGCAATCAATGGGATGTAACCGTGGGCCTAACATGAGATTAAGAATTATCGAAATATTATCTTATTGCATTGTACGCGCTGTAAGCAGTCTACTTATGTGTACACAGACGTTATACGTACAGAGATACCTGCATAGTAAGTAGTAAGCTATATATATAGCTATATATTCCTCATCTGAATTGCCATTATTGTGATTATTGACAATAGAAAAACCAATGTCGTCATTTATTGCTCAATCCTTTTTTTTGTCGATCTCAAGCTTCTTATGGTACAGATAGATTATTCATTGGAGACAGGCTCTGTGCATAGTGGAAAAATCGGAATGAAATGGAAATGAATGTAAGGGCAAGAATGCTGACAAGGGAGCTAGCTGAAGGGAGCGTGGCAACGTCTCCTCTCAACATTAACCCTTCCGCCTATCTTCTATCCTTCATTGAGGCAGTGCATGGGGGATGGTTTGGTGAGGGCATGTGTATACTGCATCATTACATAATTAGGAATAAACAGAGGAATACTACACTATTATTACATGAACCTTTACATCTTGCACACTGTTTATTTGCATCTCATGGTAATGGTAATTGATCAAATAGATGAACTACGTTCGGCTCACGACTCGCAAATTACGACTAGATTTATACGCAGAATTACTCGTGTAAGCTGGTGCTTTTTAGAGACACACACACACACACACGACACACGAAGCCACCATTACTCGCTATTACTATTAGACCGTCGCTCTTGAACATTCTGAACATCTTGAAATCCCTTGGATTTCGTGTTTTTTTCTTCTTCTTCTCCACAGAAATATAATTTGATAATGTGTAAGTCTACGTGTAAGTGGAGTGTAGGCTAATATTTCCCTAGG
Source organism: Dicyrtoma fusca (assembly GCA_034695205.1). Lineage (NCBI taxonomy): Eukaryota > Metazoa > Arthropoda > Collembola > Symphypleona > Dicyrtomidae > Dicyrtoma > Dicyrtoma fusca. Next base: position 9,681 of record JAQFZC010001526.1, on the reverse strand, counting down.
AGTATGAAAATTACATATAATTATCCCTGGGTTCATTGCATAGAATCAATAATCAATTTATAACCCCTGATAAAACAATGTGACCATGAAATCTGATTGCTTTCCTTTCTCATCAGCTCTGTGCATCTCATCTCTGAGGTTTCTTTGATCTTCCAAGATGAGCTTTTATACCCAAAGGAATCTGTGCTACGAAGAATTGTTTTGTCTCAAAAGAGTATTTGCATTGACATGACGTCACCTCTCTCTGTCGCCCTTTTTTTAAGACCATTTCAACAGTATTATAAAATAAATTAAAATGAAAGGGAAGGTGATAAAAGCCGCTAGCGCCGTTGCTGTAATGGGCTGTCTAAGATAAAACTGTCGATTCAATTTCTGTAGCTATATAATCTGATTTCCAAACGGCAGAGATATAATAAGGCGTATACATGTGCATGCATGGAGTAATAGCTGCACTAACTTCTAAACTGCTTGTGAGTAGCTGTAACTGCGGCAGACTTTTATTTTTAGTACTCATTCCTATTGATGACTGCCTAACTAACTGTATTGAATTGTGCGAAGGTAAAATGCGTGGAAATTACAGCAAATAAATAAGATTTGTTTTGACGTCCATGCGATATTATTTGCCCGTAGCAGTCGAAACTTGAGCGCTTATCCCTTCATTCTTGGTGGCTCTTGGGAGGACAAGTGTTAACTGACTGTCGTTATTTATTGTGAATGGAGTGAATGCAAACGGTGCGGTGCGGTGGTGAGGCAGTAATGAATAGTAGCACTGCAGGCCGACTCAAGTAGGATCTGTGTGTTGTTATTATGGTCATAAATTGATTAAATACGAAGATGTTGAAGGAGGAAACTCGTTTAAAGTAAGTCTGCGGTTCTACTGTGTACGTGCAGCTGCTTTTCTTCTGGGTGCAAGTCTACTGTGATTGAGCCTCCCGTACACCTGCCATTCTGTTTCATTCCATTCTTTATGATCTGTCCCAGGAGAAGCCGAGAGTACATAAGTTGTGACGGCAGATGACCATTTCTTATAGGATGGGATTGTCTCTTGCAAAATTCAATCGTGCTTCCATAATAATTCAGAAAAGAATGATAATATTTGCATGTGTGTCTGTAGAAGCAGTAACAACAACATCAACAGCACACTCAATAATTACCTATGCTACATGGATAAATGCGAAAGTAGGAAAAAGTATGGGGACTGATCTCATACATACAAATAACATGATAGTCCTCAATGAGTCTTCCTCTTAATTTTCCGCTCGTAATCATAATTATTTTTGTTTTGTTCCTCCGTCGATCGACTCTGTACTGTACTGTACGACTGTACAGTTACACCGTCGCGTCTCTGTGAAACCCCTTTCGCTCTCAACTTAACGACACGGTGAAATAACAAATAACAAAAGACAGTCGGCAGGAGTAGTGAGTATCGGCCTGCACCTGAAGCTCAAGATGAGCTCAATGAGGATGTTGAGTGTTATTTAGCAAATATATCTCTTGTGAGCATGATGCAAAATGGAGTCCACTAAAGGGAAGCGCCTCATATGGCAGGTGTGATGCAAAAATTTTGTTCAAATTAAATGCGTAAAGGAATGGATAGGTGTTAGTTCATCAACAACTATAAGTCACAATATATAAGCTAATCATAATTATATGCACCTATTACTGCATCATCTTCACAAGGGACACAGACGACGGACGGACGGACAGTTAAAGAAAATTAACGCCGACACTTTACGTGAGCTGGGTGAGTCGCACACTCCGAGACAGACTCTGACTCTGCTGATGATGAGAGCCTTCCACTCAATGAAAATTCCTACACACAAAAAAGTCTACCTGCCCATTGTACGGCTCATGTAGGTAGATTGGGCCGTATACACGCATCATTGGAGCTCTCTCATCTGAATCTGATTAACATACGTAATTTGGATTGCAGTAAAGAAAAAAAAAAGGTGGACGGAGCTCGTAAATAAAATAAATCTTGTGTATGTATGAAATTGTCTGAATTGAGTGTGTGTGTGTGTCTTGTTCTGTTGTTACGAGTCAAAGTAGTGACATCCTCACTCCTCAACTGTTCAAGTCAGCATGCAATCTGCCTGCGTAAACTCCTTCGTGTTCGTTACTTACTCCTACTATCTTTTACTTTTATCTGCCTACAGATGCAAACCTACCTATAGCTGAAAGCCCAAGTGCTGGGATTGTTTACTTCAAAGATGCACTCTTTCTATGTATACATATCTATGTACTACTGACCCAGCCATGGACAGTAAAGATGTGCTGACAATAATGAGAGTGTGAAAATCCTTTTGGAACGAAGCCCGGTCTTTTGCCATATTAATAATAATTGAAAGACTCTTTCCAAGAAATCCTAGAACATGGGAACTGCTTAGGTACTAGCCGTGTGAACCCTACAATTTATATTTAATAGAGTCTAATTTGTCCACTAATAATTGCGAGCCTTTCTTTGCTCTTGGTAGCTTTTTCCAAAAATGATCTTCATTTGAATACGGTTAACGAAAAATTCCTTGAAATTGATTCAGTTTGGTTGGATTCGTAGGTCGGGAAAGCCCTTTAACAGTATTCATGCAGAGTGTGTATAATGGCATAGCTGGATGTATGTAAATAAGGTTCTTTTGCTGTCACTATAAAAATAAGAAGCCAAGCTTAGCTGCTACATACTCTTACGTGGGTCTAGAAAGAAACTAAATGTTTGTTGAGGTGCCGTAAATAAGGAACATATATTTATGTTAAATGGAGATTATAATAAATGTCGACAATGTTTCATATGAACTATCCCTAAAGATTTTTCTTTAGTACTAGAAATTTTTGCAAAATTAATCGCTATACGTGTTAGAACTACGTAGACTCTGAGCTCTTGTACCTCACGATCCCTCCTATTTGGCATCGAATCATTGTCTTCCCAATTGTGTAATAACGTAATTTGCTCACAATTATTCAAAAATATCGTCTTTGACTCTTAAGGTTCCCTGCATGTAGTTCTCCTACTGAAGAGCACTACTACCTATGTATGTTACAAGTTACAATCACAACCACAACTATTCTTATCCGTACTTTGTATGCGTACTTTGTAGGGAGAAGTTCTAGTGGAGACATTTAGATGCTTTTTCTTTTGTCTTCTCCAAACAACTTGAGACCACAATAAAAGGGAAAAAAATATCATGCATATTATCTAATATACGAGCTCACAAGACTCACACAAAAAAATAGTCAAGACATTGAGTAATAAAGCGGAATCCCATGTAAAATAGCCCTCATGAATCACTTTACCATTTTAAGAATTACAAAATCTCCTAACATGAATATATTTGTGATTCATATTTGAATGCTACGTCTCGTGTCTCCCTGTAATCATTGATAAATGGTGTAAATTCCTTAAGAATTAACCCTGATGTGCTGTTGCTGCATATGTACATACCTACTGCATTGAGACGCTCATGAAGAAAACAAAATAGGGAGGGATAAAAAAAAAGAGTTGCCAAGGGTACAGGGACAGATGACTTAAGTGCACATTTTTGAGACTTTTGATCTTGTGGGTCCTGTCATGTGTGGATGTCTTACGGGACATAATGAGACAAGAGAGATAATGAAGTGAAGAATTAAATGAGCCTAGTGTGGACTGTCGTAAATAATAGTAAAGGGACTCAGAGTGTCAGGAGAGTCGGAGTGTACAGAAGAATAAGAACATGTTGAATGAAAACTATCTGTATTGATTGATCTTGGAGAAGTGGCTGAAGTGGTGTGTGATTATGTAGGAATTCATATTATTCCTAGTATGGCACCCATTCCACTTCCCTTTGTGAGTGAAAGGGGTACATGGTCAAATAATAGAGCACTACGCCTATAAATCACAACCAGAGACCAGAGATTCTCTCTGTAGATAGAATCAGTTTTTTTTTCAATAAGGTTCAGCTCCTGCTCGGCTTTAACAGATACACCATGACCAAAGTAAACTGCCTACCTAACCTATGCCCAGTGCTGATGGTCTGTCTCTCCATCCTGCATCTCTCTAGTGTGGTGCCTACAGGTATAATATTTTTGCTATATGTGCCTATAGCAGCCACCACCACATGTGCAATCTATATAGAATGTAATTGTTACATGTGTGGAATGTGACTCGAGCTCAAGCCCAAGCACAGCAGAGCACATGCAATCACAATCATACATGTCAAATCAATTTTATGCCGTTTCATGCATAAATCACTTGTACACTTGTGAATGCATTTTATCATGTGACGATTAAGCTTAAGCCTCTCTCGATTCATGATGTCTGTAGAGCCCTGCTCTCCGCGTGTGTATACGACTCTATATATATTATAATGGAAATAAAATAATAATCTATATAAATTTTATGATGTGACACATCTGATCTGAGTGCAGGTAATTGTAGTCAATCAAAATCCTTTGCTGGGCCTTTTTCTACACACTATGTATGATGAATAATAGGACCAAGAAGGTTAGAGCCCAGAACGCCAACGACTATATATAGGTAGGTAACATAACATAACATAACATAATTGAATTCAGTCCTCAACAATATTTCCCTTTTTGCCATTCAGCTTGCTAAAATGCAGGCATTACCGCATAAGACTCGAATTTATCTTGAGGAGCCTGGCTATCACCATGTATTATCTATATTGTCATGTTTGAACTGACTAAGTGAGCCAGTGACGGAGGGAGCGAGCCGAGTATCACCCAACAGAATCTTAAAGGTATTGAAGAATTTACAACGATAAATTGTAACTTGTCCACAATGTGACTCTTGAGAGCTGGCTCTAGATCAACTCGTTGCGTTGGTTTGTATGAGAAGTGAGACTTACAGTTACAGTTTGATCTCCATCTTGAGACACTTTAAATATCACTGTAGGCTGAGACGCTCACTTTCAATCAGTTTTCCTTTGAAACATGTTCCTTTTAATGGGCTTTTGTCAAGTCATTGCGCTGAAACATGGAAAATACTAATGATCTCCACAGGTGTTAATCCAGCTTAAACTATCTACAACTGTATCAATTTACTATATAGTTCCATATATCATCTCCTTCCCTTTCCTTCTGCATTTATACCTACTCCCTCGGCATCCTTTTTTCTCACTCTTTCACCCTCCTATCCCCGTATGTACACAGACAGACAGACAGACTGCCAAACTGTGGACTGTGCTGAACGGAGCTGCACAAGTAAAAGCACCAGCAGGCCACAGACTATGTGTGGCTTGTGCCTCAAGTCTTTCCCAGCAAAAAAAAAGCTAACTAATGGGTTTCATCATATTATTATGATTACGTATGATTAAATGAACACATTCTCGGCACATCCGGAGTCCATAGAGAAACAATCGCAGTACTTTTTACTTGCACTGCACTGCCCTGCACCGCACCGTACTTTCAATTATGACGCTGATTGTGAGCACAAATTTCAAAGCTGAACTCTGGGTCCCTATAATACGTAGGTAATTCACAGGTACAGCTAAGCTAGCATTTATTTTCAATTAACAATGCAATATATTTCTGATAATACTGTAGCTTTCCATACCGATAAATTACAGAGCATAATACACAGATTCTGAAGAGAACAGAACCAACTGTCATTTAGTGTAATGTAGCGGCAGTACAGACTACAGACTACAGCTCCAATCCAATCCAACCGTACTAACAGCCACAACACCAACAACAACAACAACAACATCTTGCAATCCCTTTGGCTGTAGTTTCATCTAAGAGATTCTATTTTTGCCACTACTGCCAATAACACTGACGATCATCACAATTCAATCACAACAAGCATTGGGAAGGAATGCTTAGGTTAGGATATAATGGAGATATGAGCAGTGCGACGCCCGTGATCCGTACTCATTCAAATTCATTACTTACATGGACGGACGTCACCCCCCTCAAGTACAAGTGCTCTGTGGAAGCTTGTGTGTGCAGGGGTTACATGATATTTTTGTCACACCAAACAATGTAGTACCTACATGCGTCTCAATCCTCTTAATAGCCATTTACATACGCACATTCATGCTAGACACAATAATTATTCTTTCAGTGATTGACTTTGGTGGAAAGATTGATAGGATCAAACTTTTGTTTATCTTGAGATGAAATGAGATGGAATAAATGACCATAAGTGCTATTTAGAGTTGCTATACTCTACCCTATATACCTATATAGTACCCAGTAGGTACTTGAGTAAAGGAGTAAAGGATGGATGGACTCTCGAGTGTCTCCTCGACGTATCTAGACTAGGCTACTAGACTGCTACTGTCCCAGTGCATACACCCAACATTTCAAGGTGTAATTAAGCATATAAATGCCATGCGAATAAATACCTGAATACCTCAATGACATGTATCTACTCTCGGTACGAGAATGCACCCAGTTTTATTAGTACACTACCTACTTTAATACGGTTCTATGAGCCACATTAACTGACTATAGTCTGTGCTGGCAATGGAAGATTTAATTAAGAATTATTTACTTGTGTACTTACCTCAACCAGGATGGATTGGGGTGCAAGACACTTATCAACGCTTCCTATATAGGGATGCCTATACTGTCCTATATGCTTATTTAAGTCCTTCCATGCATTTCATATTTAAATGTAAATCTCACTTTTGAGAAAGCCTTTGTAAGTGAGAAATGTACTAGCTAACAATGACATGAGCACCTCGTTTCATCTCATCACATCCCCTCGTCATTTCAAGTGCTTGACTTGTCCGCAACAAAAACATAATAAATCTCATCAACAGACTTTCCTATTCACTAATATATATCCTAAGGACCCGTAAGTCGTACAATGTACAGTACAATACGGGGGATAAGTAAAACCAGTCAAGCTAAAAAGATGAGTCTCAGAACTTACTAAGTTAATACCTATACTCACTCTCCACTCAACGCCACTACACACTTGGAAACACCCTCACGTGATCCTACTTTCAGGTATTTATTCAAAAAATTTCAAATTTTCTGGCCTTCTCCGTCATCATAATTTCTTTTTCTGAACCCTTCGGCCCCGATTGTGCTCACTATACATAGGTATGCATTAATTGCAACAACAGCTCATCTACATTTGCATTTGTATGACGTAGCTCTTAATTACTAGCCTTGGCTTCTACTGAACTTACACAAGCTTACACAAGCCTATGATACTACCCACCAAATAATGGGATTCCCTCCATAATCTTTATAGCCTCCGTTATTACAGGACAGGACCTACCACAACTCAAACGCATTACCTCATCTTCCCAACCTTGTACAAATTATTGAACCGGAACCAGTCTGGAATTATTTTTTTTTTAATTTCCTTAAATGGGAAATCCTTTACAGAACTTTTAACTGTTTTAAAATGATTCAGATAAAATCTAATTTTAAAAATGCAAGTGTTTAGGGGCTACTGCATGCACTCTATAATACCTATAGGGAAATAGTTGTAGCATAAATTCCTTTGAATAGAGCCTACTGACAAGATGGAGTGTTATATCACCCAAAATGCTAATAAAAACAATAGCTATGGCAGTAACTGTAAGCCTGATTGCCTATAACTATACTATTTCCAACTTGTACGTATATTACTCACTCCAATGATGTGAAGAACAAAACGTGCAGATAAACTTAAAATACTGGTTTTCAATCTCAGGAGGTACCTACTCGGTCAGTTAGCACTGTCAGTGTTGTTCAAGGGAAAACAAGGAGACAGTAAATTTATGAATCAGCGGAAAACTTGCAAGAATAAAGAATACACCTATGTAATATAAAGAAGCAAGTTCTCATTGCATAATGTTTTGAATTGGCAACAAAATTTCTTAAGGATGAGCCTTGCATTGTTTATTTACACTGCATCCTAATCTTGACTGATTTTAATTGTACAAATATAGCCTGTATGTTCACGTAGATAAAAATTTGATTTTAATTTTTAATTTATTTCTACCCTAATTTGTAGCATATTATTAGAGCTGTCCTACCTTTGTTGTTTGAAACTATTGTGATACAATGTATGCAGTATCCTGTTGGACTATCAACTATGACGTTATCTGTTTGAAATGATTTCCGTTTTTGTGTTGATTGAAAAGTTGCTCATTTTTTGATTAATAAATATGATAAAATTTAAATTTCCCATTTCAACTCTTAACAGGAGATGAAAGAGTTGATAATGGTCTATGCTTTCATGACTACTAATTGTTTTTGTGTTGAGATGAATAACCAAGGCAGGTATAATTGTCTAATCCACCAATATTAATTACTTTTTCTATTGTTTACACAAAGGCACACTACCACTTTTCAATATTGTACCACCACGATTACTGTCTAAGTGAATGAGAGACAAGCTCAACCCAGTTAAACCACACAAGATATTTTTCGATTTGGAATCAAATGTAACTGAATCTTAGAGTTGATCGAGGTTATTCACAATCGTAGACTTGAAAGATGTTGTTTTTTAAAAATAAATTGAAACAAAAAGTAAAATGGAAAACAGCATGAGTTTAAAAACTCAATTTGAAAAGTTAAAAGTACTTTATGCAATATTTAAAACAGCTATTTAAAATCGTAGGTATGGCTAGATTTTTGGCTTGACTTTTATAACTATAGTTTCACTTTTTTTTTAAACTTAGGAATAAATAAAATTACCGGTGACAACATGGTGCTCCTCATATTGGTGATGATGTCCGAAAAAAGGGTTGGAGCACTTCACCACAAATAAATAAGAGTAATAAATAATTTGAAAAAAAGTCCCAGGAAGTTTGTGACCAAGAGTTTTTGGACTGATGGAAATAAATAGATAAACAAGTTTGAATTTTTGTTTTGTTTTTGTTTTGCGCTGTAGTTATGTTGTACTTTGCAGTTGAGTTAAACGTGCGGACGGGTCAGAAGAACAATTTGAAATGAAACAGAAAGTAAAACGAGAGAATATTTGAGGGTACTATTGTAGTACCGTATAGATTGATCACTAGTACAGACAAAACAGACTACAGGCTGACAGACGAAGAAGATGAAGAATATGACAGACCGTTGTTCCTACGAACTGCTTCCAACGTGTGGATTGAATGCAACTTTTCTTGGTGGACACTCACGTCTTTATATAGATGAGGGGGCCTCCGTCTCCCTGCAAAATCTTAATACCTTTTTTTCCTCGCATCTCAACCCATGCATCCTTATGGAAACTATTCACTACATATACGGGTTTTACGATGTGATTTCTTACGAGAAGAACCAAAGGATTTTTTTTTCTTCTTCACCATTCAGCTCCTCATGCTAAGCCCAAAAAAACATAATAATAACAATAATAGTAGTAATAATATGACCATACTCTTGAACATACAAATACATACTTACAAATTATTTTTTCAATTCAGTGTCTTGCAAGTTCCTCTCTTGTCGGAAACCATCAAGTTCAAACGAGTACATACCTACCTACCCACTATACCACTACCTACTACCTATATCTACCTACCTACCTACATACATCGATACACTACCTGCTGCCTATGTAAACGTTTCTTTGTGTACATCCATGCGACTGAACCAGTCACCTACATATATCTGTACATCTTACATGTCTTTTTAAAGATGGATGAAATTAACATTTTTTTTCAAGAAATACATAGAATCATTAATTATTTCGTAATCTGCTTTTGTAGAACTAGATGAGCATGGTCATAGAACATGTAATTTGCTACT
>JAQFZC010001525.1:0-29353 GCA_034695205.1 Dicyrtoma fusca | reverse complement strand
CCGTCCTGGGAGCCTCTCACATATCTCGTCCACCTTCACACTCAACATTGCACAAGCAAAAACCTTATTTTGCACCCTTTTTTATACTCTTATTATTAGTATGTTCTTGTGACTTTTTTTTATTTTGAAAACGCTTACATACTATAGTTTGCCGTTTCAGTTAGAGCCTTAATATCATGTATGATTTGTTTTGGAAACCCTTGTTATGATTTTTGTGAGGGAAAACGTTTAATATTAATAATTAATTATATTTTCTTTTGCAGCAACGTTGGTATCACGTTACGATTCTGTTTGAAAATGTTTGTTATCATTCTTTTGAAAAACGTTTGTCATGATTCTTCTGGAAAACGTTTGTTATGATTTTTTGGAAAACGTTTGTCCTGATTTTTTGGAAAACGTTTGTCCTGATTTTTGGGAAAACGTTTGCATTGATTTTTTGGAAAACGTTTATCATAATTGTTTTGGAAAACGTTTACTATTAATAATCAGATTTTGCACTTTTTTAGAGCCTTATGTCATTAGTATTACCATACGATATTTTTGGAAAACACTGATTACCGTATTTTGCACTCTTTTAGAGCCTTACCGTTGGCTCATCATGTTGTTGAATACGTTTAACATTATATTTTGCACTTTTTTCGAGCCTTAGTATCAAGGTATAGTTTTGCTTTGAAAGCGTTCAGTATTATATGTTTTAAAACTGTGAAATATTACTAGAATAATTAATTATACAAGTTATAATTACATGTTATCCATTTTTGAGTGCGTTGGCATTTTATTGTACCTACATGTTTTCAGAGTCTTACTAGTTAGTACCATGTTTTGATTTTTTTAAACATGTATTCCAATTCCAACTACCTACTGCATTTTATACTTTTTTGGGGCGTGATGATCACATTCAACAATTATATTATCAGTTTAACACTTTCTTGCTGTATTTCTTTTTTCCTTTTATGTTTTAAGCTGTTTTGCACACGTTATTTTTTGAAATCTTCTAATCCTGTTTTGTACTGTTTTGTAAATATTCAGTATTCACTCATTTTTGAAAGGTTGTATCCTGACCTAAGTATTGCAATTTTTCCAAAAAACCAGTGAGAGAGTTGCAACTCCAATGAGAGATTTGCAGAGCTCCCCACACAACTCGTCCATTGCATTGTACATCCTACAGAGGAGAGACGTATATATAATATCTAATCTACGAGATGTACTAAAAAACCAAAACCCAAATGTTTGGAGTAAAGGTAGGCTGGGAGCGTAAGCGTACTCGTATGTACTTGGTTGGCCCTATAACGCTATATATTTTATGAATCAAGTTAAAGCCGTTCGTATGGTGAAGGAAGAAGCAGTGCATCATCGGATCAGTTTATTGTGTACTCTTTTTACTCGTATCTCTTGTATGTGTGTAGCCAGTCAGTCACTCACTCGCTCCTACGAGAATCTAAAAAGCCAAAGCCAAGGTACAAGAGGACAAGTGAATCAACATGGACGAGAAGTGTAAAGACGGACGTTAAACGGTTTCAAGCGACAATAAAATTGACAATGTGACCTGGAAGTTTTTTTTTAATTTTATTTATTCATCATCATCCTCATCATCATCATCAAAGAAAGATTCGTCCTTTCGTATCGTACTTGGTTGTTGTTGTTTCTTATAAGAGATCCATCATGCTCAGGATTTTGTGTGCGCAGTGACCGACGACCACCGTCGACTCAGTCCAAAAGCTCTTCTTGTGTGTGACATGTGAAATGGAAATAGAGAGCATGTGAATTCGCTGGATTTATAATATTTTTTTTTACGGTTCTACATTTATTTTTATTTTTCCGTCTACAGCCCAATTCTCAGTCTCAGGGAAGCCATTCACCAGTAATCTACTAAACTAATAACAAGTAAATAAAGCATAAGATAAAGAGAGTACTTACATCTACACATCCAACATCATCTCGATCATCTCACAATTCAGACAGGACAGGACGAAGACGAACAACGGAGGGCTGAATATTTCTGTGGGGAAAAAAAATCATTGATTTTGGTTTGGTCATCTTTCATCTTTGTAGATCATAGATCCTGTGTCTGTCAAAACTCAAACCGTTGACGCTGTAGAGGCTACTGACTGCTGTCGTTGGTTGTGTCCAATTCCAATTCTAAATCCAATTCAAATTTTGCTGTCTAGAGACTGTCGACGACTGTCTTGGCTTACTGTTAGTTCATGTGTGGAAGGAACTTCGAAATAAGAAACTGAACCCAACATCATGATAAAAGTATAGCTTTAATATACACATTCAGCATTAAAATAATCACACACATCACTACTTATTTATTGTGAATACTATTACTAATACTAAAACTAGGTAGTAGGACATCATTAATTGTCTGGGGCCTCAATCAAATCAGTATAATTGTAATTGTAACCTGTAGACAGTACGAGACAAATACCATATTGTTTTTTGAGCGACTTGAGTACTTGAACTTGTGATTTCGTCTTCAGTTTACTTGCAACTTGTCACTTTGTAGTATCTACACTTGTTGGCAAGCTTGGATTGTCAGTTTTGTCAGTGGAGTCAGTCAAGTAAGCTGCTGTATCTACCTATTCATCATTGGAATTTGGAAGCAAGTGATGTGTTTTATTTTGAAATTAATTTCCTACCCACAACAAATGGAGCATCAAAATCAAATGAAATCCAATCTCCTCTGAAGACACTTTTGGTATCCATACTAAATATTTAACCACAAAAAAAAGAAATAAAATGGGTTAAAGTTGAGATTATTACAATTTAAAAAAAAGTATTTTACGCGTATCAACTTCCATCATCCGTCAATCGTATTCCGTGTTTTTATTTTGTAATTTGAATTTAAAAAAAAAAAATAGAAAGTGAACTCAAAATGTGTGGCAAATGAATGAATTATTATGATTTATTGTTGGTTGTTAATTGTGATCCATAATATCAGTCAATCGAGGGTGTCAGGTGTCAGTTTGGATGGTGTACTACATAGATGAAGAATGAAATACTGTATGGTATGTCATACAGTACTACAAAGAAATATTTAGAGGAGACGGGAAATTACAGTTCCCATGTAACAGTATTTGCTGCAAAATAAATCTACTCGACTGATACAAAGTCTGCCATGGCGTTTAATGAGGTAATTGATTCATTTTTTATTGTAATATTATCAATTATAAATTTTACAATTTTTCCATTCCCTAAGTATTCAGAATTAATTTAACAGTATTCGGTAGCGTAATTATTGTATTTGTTAGAGGAAGAGCAGTAATGTTGACGGCTGTAAGAACGTTGAATGTGAATTTTAATTGCGGCACGTGTTAGATTTATTGTTGCTTTTCTAAGCACTAAGAGGCATTGATTAAATATCAGATCAGATATTCATGAGTATCACTGTCAACTGTGCTCTGAGGTGAGGAGAGATGATGGTGACGTGTTCCGAGTCTGGCGTTCATTTTTTTGGGGGCTAATGTTAGAATCTATCGGAGATGATCCGTCTCTAATTTAGTTTAGTTGCAAGTTTCTTTCGTCAGTCAGTATTTGTTCGTTTAGCACGATTATTGGTAAAAGTTAGAATATTGAAGCTCAAGTAATGGCATTGCTATTTTTTTACGGTTGCTCAAGATTTAATTTAGCGATATCATTTATTATGCTGACTTTGAACATCAATATCCAATAAACAAGAGGTAATACTCGAGGCTTTGTTGGGTGTCTACTCTAAGTAGGTGGGTTCTAGTAAGAGATATAAAAAAAAGTCGTACTACATTGGGTTCAACTGGAACCGATGTAGCATAAAGCGTAAAATTATACGAACGTTATTCTCTTTGAACACTCCTAGTTTCTGCCTAGTCAAGGTTTGCTGATGCCATGTATGTATAACATATAAAGGGAAATTAACTGTTTTGAGTGGTGGTAAATAGTGGAAATAATGCTGCCTTGACTGCTGGTAGAACGTAAATTGGTTTTCTGTGTTTAAAGCGTAGATAAACATTATCCTAAATATGCAATCGTTACTGGAGGATTAATGCGTCAGTTCAGTTGAAAATGTGAAGGTCTTGTTTTGTAGTGTCAGGAATCTTGTTGTAAAATCGATTATAATGTAGGATTTAGATTCACTATCTTACTAGTCTTAAATGCCGTATGTGTCCGCTTGGCTCAGGGCCTTTTTATTTAGGTAAGTAGGTATTTAGCAGAGAGTAGAAGACGAAGCAGACTTGTAGTTCCCATTCCTGGTTACCGATTCATCCCAAGTATTGCACTTTTATAAAAATGTTATTGTTATTAGTGTGTTTATCCAATTGTTTATCCTGCATCCTAAATATTCCGAGTACCCATAATAATTTCCATTACTTTTCCTGTGCAGCTATGTGATAAATTTGCGGCAATCTTAAAGTTTTATTGACCCTAATTGCTAATTCCATTCCAGTAAGTATGCAACATTCTTCCTTGTAATGCGTAAGAGGTCCAGGACATTTATTTAAAAAATTACGGCATAACGTTCAGATGATTTCATCGAAATAGACAAAAATGCCGTATCGTATCGAGAGGTTCTTTCAAGGTTCCGTTTTCCGTATGATGATGATTACAATTGATCGATCACTTTTTGGAAATTCGAAATCCAGAGCACAATATGAAAAATTATCTCTAAAAATATATCATTGCTTTTAAAGTAATTCTTGTCATGTGTGAGCCAGTCAATCAGTCAATACTAGATCTATAAAAATAATTTATGTTCAGAAAGCGTAATGCATTTTATACATTCTGATATATAGACGATGCCAAAGCTGGGCTACTACTAGTTAGTGCTTCGTGAATTTGTCAGGGCTCTTGAAAATGGACCGAAGGAAAGAAAGTTTGAACCCTGTAGATACGACCATTGAAGTTGGGTTGTAGATTTAACCGTTTTAGGTATGTAGATTCAATACAAAAATGCTGAAACTACTTAAAAATGCAGAATCTACAACCCAGGTTCAATGGTCGTATCTACAGGGTTCCAACTTTCTTTCCCTCGGTACATTTTCAAGAGCCCTGGAATTTGTTTTGTGTTATAAGTTCTGGAATCCGTATTTTAGTAATCGCCAGATAACTAATTGGAATTAAAATCGTCGAAGACCATAAGAAATTACTTGGCAAATAGTATTTTACATTGTGTTGTGTCGAGAACGGAGATCTTGGTCGGTGGTGCCTTCTTCTACATACATATTAACCTAGTATGTAGACCTTACTTTAAACATAGAAAGGAAGATTGATTATGAGTACTAATCGGAATCGATGTTTTTAGTACGTATAGAAGTGTGGCATCATGAAAACGGATCTGTAAAGTGGCTTGTAGAGTGATGTTATAAATAAATTATACCTTAAAAGATAATTTATTAGCATTGTTGCATTTTTATCTCACGTGAGAAATGAGTCAAACCCAATATAATAACATAGTTGCCAAATATTGGTCTTTTTCCAATATACCTGGACAAATACAAATTATATGCTAGTAGGTAGGTTTTAAATAGTAGCAAGTAGTTGTTAAATACAGGTGTGTATATGTATACAAGCTCTGTTTACTTACAATTATGCTGGATCTGAGTCACGTATTTCAATTTTACATCGTTTTCTAGTTCATGAAACATATTGCTTTCATTTTCTTCAGAGCGATTCCGTCCAACGCCCGTTTGATACTCAGTTTTGCTTTAGGAAATTAATCGGACCCGCTTTAATAATTTTGATGCAATTGAGACAAAATCTAAGACAATAGCAACTAGTACGTTCGTAATTTTGTAATAATAATAATTATAGCTATTTCCAGACGTCATTTTAATGTCGCAACATTATTATGAGTATAGGTAGGTACATTCAATCAACGTTCGGTGATACCAGATTCGAAATCAAGGTTCGTAGTAGGTGCCTACCTAATTAGCATTATGTAGGTGCACACCTATCTTTCTAATGATAAGGAAAGGCTACGTAGCAGCTGGCAGGAACATTCAAAGAAACAAAAGCCAGTAAAGCCTCAATGAAATGTTTTGATATTTTGATTCCATTGAGATTTTCGAGTAAATTCCAAACTTTTAGAGCTGTAAATTTGTAAATGGCAGTAAACGTAAAATTGTTGCAAGGTGATACTGTGTAGTTTTGTAGGTAATGTGAGAGCGCATTAATTTATTTCCCAAATCATGTTAAACGGCATTCTGCGAGCAACAAAAGAGCTTCCGAATGTTTTATGATGCACCTACATCGCAGATCGTAGGCTAAAGGAATTGAAAAAATCTAGACAATACATACAATTAGGCACTTGCTACTGTTTGTTAGGTTTGAGTTTCCACGTTTACGAGTGGAAGTAAAAAAAAAATGGTAGGCTCAGTCTGGCTATATGGAACAGTAAAGTCATGCAAATGAAAAGATTTCCGACGTCAGTTTAGTCGTTTTCGTTTTACGTTTTAACTTGTGTTTTATTATGTTCATGAAAATAAAATAGGTACGCAGTGAATGGTGCACACGGTGACTTCGTTCATCGTTGGTTGTGATTCTGCATATTTCTGTTGCTTGTTTATTTATATTTCTTGGATTTAAATAATATTATGCTACAGATATAGACGTCTTTCGTCGTTTTATAACAAAAAACTAATAGAACATTTACGACAATATTACATTCTTCGCAAGAAACGTGTACCAGTATAATAAATATTACTGAGCATAATGAATACGAATGAGAAATAAACTTTACGTTTTCGTTGCTACTAATATTTAATTGGTAAATACCTTCTTAGGAGGCGTTGAGCATCGACCGTCGGATTTAACTTGTTCTTGTTGATGTAACCTTACTAGTTTATTTTCATGCCATTACACCTGAACTACATTTGAGTTGCAAGAAAAGTAATGATTGAAAGCCTTCTGTAGGTACCTACATTCCTATATTTGAATTCATGGGTTCCCTTTCCCTTTGTCGGATTATCTGATTTGGTGATATTTTCTCGAGTTTCACAGGATTTAAAATTGATGGCCAAATTGTAAGGTCGATTAAGGTCCTAAATACTACATGCTCAGATAGAAAATGGGAAAGAACGAGTTGAAAAAAAGGCATTAAGAAATTTCACTTTGTTATCTCCACTTAGTTGTTCACTTAAGTGTGGGATTGCTAGCCATAAAAATTAGTAGTATAAATTGTATTAATCTGGAATATAAAATACATTTTCCAAGTGATTCCGTAGGACAGATTGGGATGGGAAGGATGGAGGTTTATGCAAATGAAGAGATTGCGTTGGAATCCAATTATCTTAGGACATGGATGAGCTGTTTAGAAGAGTTACAACCAGGACAAACATTTACAATTTAGCTATTTCTGTGCTCGCTTACGTACATTTGTCCTGTGTCAGCAAACACTTCCTTAGCAAATTAGTAATTAGAGAAGAAAAATCCGAGCCAGTCTGAGAACTGCATGACACAGAGAGGTCTCATTGAGAGGAAAGTTTTCGACGGAGTCATCATAGAGCCTTAAGCCTTTCAGTGGCAGCCTGTATCGATCGAAAAATTCGAATATGCTTCTACTTTCGACTAAGTTTGTTAGGCTCTTATACTCTTAGCCGTCAACATGACTTTTGTGTTTGCAGTATGTACTACAAGTTCAGTGACGAGGACGACAGTAAAAGTAATAACTTGACTTTGTAACTTGGCTTCCCTCAAGACAAGCTGCATGGTATATTCAATAATTGATAAGGTATTGGCGCAGTCCTGTGTGAATTAGGCACACTGATAATTTCCAAAGTGTACAATTGAGAAAGAGTGATGATTACGTCGAAGCGGTGGATTTGATAAAACAAATGAACATTCAGTTCGATTCCTTGATGTTTTTTATTTTTTGTTTGGACGATGTTGTGAATCTCCAATGGCTAATATTATAAAAAAAATTTGCGGGATAGTTTTTTACAGCAATCAAATATTTTCGATCTAAAAGTATGTACCTAGGTACCTAGGTATGTATACCAGCGCAGCGGCTATAGTAGTTACAAATAGCAGCGATCGTATTCATGTTGTTACTACGCCCTTTGAAGAATCTCTCTCAAAGCTGATTTACTTTTAGTTAAAAGCCAGCAACTTTATCTTTGTCTTCAATTGACTCATGGTCATGGAGGCAAAGACAAACATTCCACAAAAACTGTAGATGTGCCACTTTGTCTCCGTGGTGCATGTCGCATGTCGTTTGTAATCCAGCAAACCAAACTTTTCCTGCATTTCTCTTCGTTCCTGCCAATAGATTAATTAAGCTCGCACAAAGTTTGACATCCAGTGTTCCATGCCGCAGGGAAGAAGTTCTGGTAAAAACTAAACTAATTGGGGTGTCGGGTAATTAGGTACCTAAATAGTGTATGGGGCTAAAAGTAGGATGATGTATGTACCTACCTGTGCAAGCATTCTGTTGCAGAACATCCATCAGATAATCGTGGGCAGCGGACATAGAAGATACAAAAAGTCCAAACAGTATGGCTAGGTCATTAAACACATACAGGACACGGTATTTAGTCTGTCAATGTCGATTCTTGAATTGTTGGCATGGATACTTTTACTGGCGGTATTTTGCAGTGGGGCTGTAGTGACCTCGTGTGTGTGTGTGTATACCTATTTAAATCTCAAAACTCAAGTGCTTAAATAGACACCGGGAGACTTGTATCTTGTGGTTTCATGGAATGATGGAATCCCTGGTGGGAGAGCCAAATTATTAATAGCAGCTGGCTAGTGTTGGAGCAAGCACATGAACATGCCAATGTGATCTGTCTCTCGCGTTGCTTTTTTTTCTGGATCCAGTAAGAGTACTTTTTGTATGCGACGAGTGGTGAATCTGTAGGGTATTACTTTACTTTTTTTTTATTCCAAAAGTGATTCGGTGGATGCATGAACTGTCGACAAGTTAGATGCCGCGGCTGGAAAGCGCAGTCAGGTTCAGTTTTCGTCTTATTGAACGTGAAAACTATTGCTGACTGTTCTGGATGCGGAACTGTAGTGTTTTTTGTTGTAGGGATAACGTAGAGGAGGAAATCATTCGTCTCTTTAGGTTGCTTTGCCAACGTTTGCCAAGTTACACAAGCAGTGGTATCAAATTCAGAGCATTTGCTGGAAAACTCTTTAAGGGGAGCCTCCAAGCTAGCTACGGTCTATACCTGCAAAAAAAATGTCCTAAAGGTCGGGGTTATGAATTTAGTAAGTGTTGCATACAGATAATACCAGAAGCCGAGCAGCCCTCGGAGCTGATTGTGATTCTAAAAATGGGGAAAGTCTTTAAAAAAATGTAGGCAGCTGCAAGCTAACGAAGCTACCGATTGAACTTCCAAGTTGTAGCGTCGTTTCTTATATGTCATCTTCCTCGGTCTAGCTGGTAGGCACAGAGACTTTTTTATTCTTCACTTCTTAAATGTAAAGCTCTGGAGCTAATAAAGGGAGTTGTAGGTGTAACGTGTAACAAAGAAACCTTCCTACCTACTGCCTATGTATTCCTTTTGTATTTCTGGTGAGTTTTTTGAGCTAAGTTCGTTTGCAAAGCACAATAAATACCCTCAATAGTTGTTATAATGCTAAATGAGCTACTGAATTTTCGTTACTTATCGGTATCGTAGGTTTTATTTTTTAGTATTGAAAAGTGAAACTATGTTTTCAGCCAAAAGTACCTATCTACTCTCAAAAACAAGCTTAGGTATTGTGCGAAAGAATGAGCTTGAATCATTCAAGAATGAGTGAAGGAGCTTGATTTAGTTACGGAGAGCATTCAAGTTTTAAAGCACAAAAGTAGGTAGTTGGGAAGAGTAGATAAATGATAATGAAGTGGTGGCACAGAAATAATTCCGACTGTTTGTATGCTTGGGAATCAAATGTCCTACTTGTGCATTGCATGAGACTCAGTTGTCCGGGAGTCAGCTTTCAGGGGTTCAGTTGTCCGGATATCGTTTTAAAAAGATTATTACATACAAGGAGACTCCACGGTGCCAGTTTTTTTTGTAGTTTTCCCATCAAAAGCTTTGAACTGTTTTGAATCACAATTATACGTATAAACAGTAAACACTTTTTAATTATTATTAGTTCTTCGAATGAACTACCTACTGCAACCAGATTTCTTGGATGATTCTTCTAAATTGTCATTCATAATTATATTTTACAAAAGGAAATCGCTCTGCAGCATTCCATCAACTGTTGTCATTGTATTTATATTTCATCTTTTTGAATGTAAATTCTTTCCTTCTTTAAAATGTAAATGGAGTATGTGCAGCCAAGCGGGTCTGACAAACCATTGAAGGGAACGGGAAGTCACTTGAAGTTATTAAAAATAATAATAGGCAACGACATCAAAAAAATGGAACACGAGTCTTTTGATGTACACACATTAATTTAAAAATTTACAATTCAATTGAATTGCTCACAGCACAGCTCGAATGGAAACCTTACACTGTGAAATTTTAAGATACAATTTGCATTAGCATTTCTACCTAAAGCTGAAATGTGCCCTCTATTTAGCTACCATGTGTTTCTCCTGCTACCTCTCAGCCATGTACATACTCATCGTAAAAAACGTCGTAGTCATTTTAGTTACCCGACAGTAGCTACTAATCTCCTTGTTCACAACACCAAGTTGTTCAAGTCTCCCATTTTGACTTTAGGCAGTTTGGATTTGGGAAAATGTTTCCCAATAATTGTTTCTTGTTGGATGTTAAAGTCAAACATATTAAATTATAGTAAGTACTTACCTACCTCGTATAGAATAATCAAAGCATTTTTTCTTAATGTATGTATGTTGATTAGCTTAAACTTCCCGTTACTCACTTCAGATAATTTGTATGATGTAATTTGGCGATGTTAAGGTCGGAGGTATTGACTGACCATCGCACGTCTTTGTGAGTCATTATTATGGGCTTTATATGGGATTTACAGAATCGTAGTAGGTACCTATTTATCGAATGATTTATCGGTGTGTACGTAGCACTTTTACCGGATGATTGGATTATCTGAGCCTAGGTGGATGTCCCTATGTACACAGAATTTTAATCCGTAGAATATGAATAGCCTTGGTGATTATTAACAAATATCTGAATTGTTTATTATTTCCAATCATGCCTGGCATACGGTGTTTTTATAATTTTGTATGCGACTTATTCTGTCACCTGTCCGAGGTTAAATATTAAGTCTACGTCATTCGATTACTTGTCGCGGTCATTTTGTATATCAGTTCACGTGGATTAGCCTTCTGGGCTTTGTGTGTTGCGATGAAACACATCTAGATCCGCGTTGTTCTGAATTACCTGTTCTTACAGATATTTTAGGATTTTTATTAGTATTACTGTGACACAAGCTGTGCTGTAACACACTGTGATTATTCAAACAAAATGTACAGATGATGCTGAGCACGCACACATGGAAATGTACGGAATAAATCATTAGAGGTTGCTCTAAATGATAGCGTAATGATGTTAACTTGATAGGCTTGGCAGGTCCAAAAGTGGATCAAAAAAATCTTACCACGACGTTGAAGCCCATCTTTGCCATCTTGCTGTAAATACAATCGCTGGTGGTGGCCTGGAGGCAAGAATTCGTGCCATCAAAAAAAATCATTGACAGACAGGAGGCAGTTTGTGCCAAAATTAAAATAAACGTTGAAGGGCAACTTTTTTTTTCTCTTCCCCGTCTCATTTTCAAAATGGATAGTTTGGTTCGAATGGTAAATCTGTCCAGACTTATCGTTAGTTCTGTTTTAATTTCATCCCTAGCTGTAATTGCTAGTGAGCAGCCATACATGTATGAAGTGGTGCCCATGTATTTATTTTTGTTTATATTATATCACTTGTATTTTTAGGCGCCTGTATACAATTATTCTGACTTTTACTACAGTCCTGTGACTTTTGTCCATGCTGTACGTACAAATACATAGTTGATTGAGGAAGTAATATTTACGATTGAGTCATACGCATGTTGCCGCGTAGTGGTTTTGTAGTTGGTGTGTATGAATTAACGTTGAGCAATCAACTAGGTATATTAATAAGTGGCTTACACATTGCTTTAAACTGGACCACTGTTGTATGATGTGTGGTTAGTAATGGTTCACACTCTTGGAAAACTTGAAAGAGTTGACAAGTTAAATCACAATTAACATGACCGTATGTTCTGTCACTGGGAAACACACTTGTGATTCATGAGTCGTATGATTGTCATACGGCTTGTGTGCTATTCTCTCGAAATTTTTAACATAGTAATTATGAGCACTGTGCAACCTTCCTTTGTACAACAGCTATTAATGGTTAGGATCATATCGATAAAGAGTATGGTTACAGTAGCGTAGAGATGTAGAGATGTCAAAGATAGTGACCAGCGTGTGTTTGAAACTATGAAAGTATAATTATTGCCATTTTATACATTACTATACTTCGCAGTTACCTGGCTTATGAACAATAGTTTACAAGACTGCAACGGTTGTAGTCGAAATTGATCGTGAAAGTCTTACTTACTTCTGCTTGAGATATTGTGAATTTTGTGTTTTTTAAAAATGTTTAATGTTGTATAGTTCTGCGTTTTACTACGAAAGAAACTTGGACAGTTGTGTTAAATTATAGTTTGTTGACCATTGAGTGACTTTTACGCAATCTTTAATCCACCTACACTATTAATATTAAAATGTATAAGGCGGCATTCAATTCTTATTATGCCTACCTAATTTATATGTTTCAGGATCATGGCTAAAAATTATGAGTAGTGAATGGGCAGTTGACTGAATTGTCATACTTTACAGACGTAGGTACCTGCATTATTTACTGCTGTGATGCCAAGGAGATTTCTTATCGGTACCCTTATTAGAAAGGATTTCCAATTATGCAAAAATAGGCGACCTGCGGGAAAATCTGTAAGTGTGGTGATAATTGGTGTTGATTGGGGTTTACGTGGACTTGTGGGGCACTAAGGCAAGATTATCTGCGTCCTGTAATTATCATTTTCCTACCTACTTGACTCATTACAGTAAATGTGTAAATGTGTGTAGTATTAATATTATAGCAAGTGCCTGTACACTCCCTCCCTTTGTATGCGTATGAAGGTTAAGACAATAGGAAAAAATCCACTTAATTTTATTATCCAGTTTCGAGTGTCTTCTACTGGACAGCCTAGCTATATTCTACTTTACTGTAATTAACGATCGTCTGTATACATTCTCATTCGCATTGTTTCCTTGTTCCTACACTCACTGTACCTATAATTAGTTGTCCGTACTCTGAGTACTGCAAGAAAATGGAAATACAACAAAATGAGTAATCTAATGCCGGTATTCCATTATGCAAAAATAGAAGGTGATGCCAAATACCATCCAAATGTCTGCATAAATATTTATGTTATGAGGATTTACTTTTAAAAGCCTCTAGGTATTCCTGTAGAAAAGGTCATGCATGAATGTGTAAGGATTCCAACTTATTTGTCCGTAAAAATTAATTATACTAAGTGGGTATGGCTTTGGTTAAACTTGGCTTGCGTATAGTTTTAACTATACTACAAGGCAAGGGGATATACTATAAGTGACGCTGTGATCAGTACAAGAGAGAGATATTTCGTGTCATACTAATACAGTATATATATATATATGGTTATGATTTGGTAAAAAAGATGACAATAATGGAATAAATGTAGGTAATATTATATGTATGTATAAGCTCTGCGTGGTGTGAGCGTATCCAACTTCTCCGAGACCTTATTGAACATGTAAAATGTAAATATTGTTTATTTTTAGAACGACACGACAGTGGCTCGAGTCTGCCTACAGCACTGACATTTTTGTAACGCTTGAGCTGTCATTCTTGAGAACCGGGGCAAATTAATTCATACATAAAAGCATTATATAGCTTATCATTCGTATAAACCGTTGCCGTTGGGCGATTCAGAGTGGCTGTTTTAAATTCAGTGAAAAATCCTCTGTAGGTACCTACATTTTAAATATATAGGTGATACTTGAGCTTATTTTCACCACACTACTAACTCAGTCTCCGAAATAAATCTTCGCCGCTGAGTTTTATAGTGAAAAAAGAAGAAAAGAGAGAAAAAAAGTAGAAAACATTTCGGAAACGAGACTCATTTTTAGAATTTCCTTTATGTTGGTCATTTTTAATGGCTGAGACTGAGATAATATCTTACGTGAGTTTAGCAAATTCCATTCCTTTTTAACTTACTTACTGGTGTCTGTCCGATATTAGTCTCTAGTTGAAATTATACTTGTCATCATTTTTTATTACCTTTAACTAGTTGCCATTTCCCCCCATGGCGAAAAGGATTTTAAGTGAAGTGTCAACCCAGTTGCTTGTCGAGCGAGGTAGTCTGAGGATACCTAAACTAGAAATTTCAGCCATATTTAAATAGTCCAAAGATCATGCTTTACAAATTCATTTGTTATCGTTATGTACTTTGTACATGTATGTTTTTTGGTACGCATGTTTACAATGCTTCTTGTCAAAGAGAGGGCATCTCAAATTGTCATTCATGTAAGCATGCAGGTATGTTGTGTTAAGAATTGAGTAGCGCAGTGGTGCAATAGCGCTCTACGATCAGGTCCCCTTGTGAAGTACTTGCCTAATGTAGGAAGCGTTTTTTTATTCCTTCGAATTATTTCTCAAATTAGTCTTCGGGGACTTGACGAAGGTTCGATTCTGTGTAAAATGCTAGATGTCAATTATCCCTTATACATAAATGCTAATTTGTTACAACAAGAGTTAGTATTGGACAGTAGATCTGAGAGAGTTTTTTACTAGTTGTTGTTCTGTTGTTGTTTTGAGTACGTGGTACGTGTTTTCACTATTTTGGTGATGTCAAATAATTTGCCTCAGTGATCTAATTCCTATTTTGTAGTTTGGCTTGGTCAACCAGTAATCAGAAGTTCGCATAATTTGACGTCTGGTCCAGTCGGATGTGTAGGTTGCTCCGGATCAGACTAAAGAACTTGCTAGTCCTTGAAAACAAATTCGATTGCAGTGGGGCTTTTATAGAAGTAGGCAATAATGGTCTGCCGCAACCGCTCATCTCCCCTTGTATAGCATACACATGTGTTTACAGCTTCTACAAATCCAAGGCTGCCTTGCAACCGAAATTTTTTAGTCGATTCTGGACGTAATTCTGATTTAGTAAGATGGAAGAGCTTTTGAGGAGTAGCGGATGATGATATGCATATGGACGTTATTGGAGGAGTTGGGATGTAGGCATATTGGGACCTGTTAGAAACTAGTTTCAGCCCTGCAGGTATTCCAATTAGGTTCTGTACGTTGGATTTTGCAGTACGGCATTTTGTTGTTAGTGCTTGATACACGTTCATACGGTACGATTAGGCCTAATGAAATTTTTCTCATGATATTATAATTATTATGTAGTGGTGCTTTTTAATGAAGCCGTGACATATCGTGGTCAGAGTATGGAGTCTATACCTGTGAGTCTAGAATGATTAGATTTGAAACTCTTATTTACATTTTTCCTATATGTATACGAGACTAGGGACGTGCACAGAATAAAATTTCTCCTGATTGATCTCCATCAAGTGACTTCGCGATTGGATATGATTACATAGATAGATTATATTTTCAATTCTGTTTTCAAAATCCATATGGGCATGTTACTGTACGCTTCCAGCTTACAGTGCCAAAATGATAAAAATAAGATTCAAGCGAACACATTTTTAGTGTGGACAAGTAGCCGTACAGGTTTTGTTTGTATCATTGTATTTTTTCAGGTGTATGAAATTGGATAATAGCGTGAGTAGTAGCTTTTTATAAATTTGTGAAACTTATTATCGTCTGTCATTTGGAAGCTCCTGTTGCGTTAGACTAAACGAAGCATTTATCTCTAATTTATGATTGTAAAGGAAATGGTGTGGGGTATCTGCGGAATTGGTATAGGTGGTGATAGCAGTATATTATTTCACCATGGACAATCATTCTCTTGGTTACGTCGGTGGATGATGGTATGATGTAGCGGTATGGAATGTAGCCACATTTAGACACCTCTCCTACTGGTAGTGAATTTCAGCACCGTGTTTATTTGCACACATCTATGTATTTTAAATCGTATGATAGCGATAGCTGAGAGTTTCATTCAGTCTTTAGGTTACATCATTATGAGCATAATTTGCTGCGATTATAATTTATTATTACTTTACTGACTGTTGTTAATATGTGTTAGAATTACCATATTCTACGCTGCTTCATCTGGAACTAGCATACCAGCAACTGTTATGTGAAGGATTTATTTCTGTATCAAGTAATTGGTGGCAGTTCAAGTGGAAATTACACGCGTAATGTAAAGTATAGCATCGATGGATACTAGGGGAAATTTTTTCGCATGTAATCGTCCAAACTGAGTGTGATTTTAGAATGTGATAGCGGCGAACAGTCATACTCGTTGGAATGTTCGCTACAAGTTTCAGGTGCGCTCCTGTTGTCTTGTAAATAACAAATACAATGCCCGAGATGACGATCTTAACTTAATCTGAATGTCGGCCTTACTGTATTGGTTGCGCAAAAGGTAGACGAAGAGTTCTTGGGAGTGTAAAGTGCCAAGTTCGTACTTTTTTTCCTGGCATATATAACCTCACATGATTGAAGGAGTGAGAGCGGGTAACAGAAAAATAGCACGGCTACCGTTCAAATACCTGCCTAGGCATGTGTCAACCAAAATATTTTTAAACCTTGTATGAAAGGGTAGTGAGAAATTGTGGAAGTTTGTTTTTACGGTTATTGAAAGTTTGGTGAACACTTGGGGAAGTACATCCTCAAGAACGGCTCATTGCTTATAAAAATGAAAGGAAAACTATTGGAAAATGTGAATGGAAAGTCGTTAAAGTTGAAAACTAACAAAGATGATGTTGTTGTGCAGAAAGTTGACCCTGAACTGATTTTTACCAAGCAAGAAAGGATCGGACGTGGATCCTTTGGTGAAGTCTTCAAAGGTATCGACCGGCGAACTCAAGAAGTAGTGGCCATCAAAATTATTGACTTGGAGGAAGCTGAGGATGAAATTGAAGACATTCAGCAAGAAATAATGGTAATTATTTTTCCATTGCTTTAAATCAGGGTTGGAGGGGGGACTGCTTTCTTAATTTAATGACAATGTAAAAGCATTTTGAGTATAATTTTAAATAAATGATTTGTGCGTCTATTTTCTTCTGCTGACGGAATGGGTTAGGCAAAGATCTTGCACCAGTGTAAAACCGTTTACCAATAATTATTTGTTTTTCAATTAAACGTAATCAAAGTATTGCTATCTACAATTAATTATTTTATTGACAGTAAACAGTTACTGTGTTCGTGCCTAGCGGAGTTGTAGTAGGGTTTCTTCAACTCATTATTAATGCTCTTGGGAGTTGCAAGTGTTTCAGGTTCACATCTATCAGGCTGTTTTGAAATCATCCCCGTCAGCTGAACATGGATACATAGTTGTTTGGACTAGTAATTGTATACTAGAAGTCAAAAGTTCACAGCATAATAAGAAGCTCCTTTTCTCACATTTCAAGAGTATTCCCACATAAATAATGTCATTCTCACAAAAATTTCAACAAGAAGTAACGACTTGAGCGTAACAATATCATATAGGTTCATAATAGGAAGTTCAAGATAGCACAACTCCTTTAGTATAAACGGATGCAGGAAATTTACTGCTATCCCGTAATTAGATGAGGTGAAGATTAAGTTTTTCTACATTATTTCTCAAATTATTTGACGACCATGAAAACTTGCTAAAATCCTTTTATCCCTTCAAGTATGACATCCATTAAGAAACTGCGATCTAAAAATAAAGCGTTGTGAAGTAAATATTTCGTAAACATTTCAGGCTCCTGTCAGTAAATTCAAAGATCAACTTTTCTAAGGATAACTTTCATAATAATTTCGAAGAAAAATTCAAAAATAATAAATCTACACTGAACACAAAAATAGTCGGAACAAACAGTCTACGAAATATTGAACAATGCATTTAATGATTGTGCGTTTAGGTTTAATACAGTTGGCTATAATATTCTATCATGTATTTTTGAAGGTGCTGAGTCAATGCGACTCGCCGTATGTAACAAAGTACTACGGTTCGTACCTGAAAGGAACGAAATTATGGATTATCATGGAGTACCTGGGAGGAGGTTCTGCATTGGACTTAATGAAGGCTGGTGCCTTCGAAGAAATCCATATTGCAATTATTCTCCGTGAAGTTCTCAAAGGTTTAGATTATCTCCACTGTGAGAGGAAACTTCACCGAGATATCAAAGGTCAGAATGTGAACTACCTAATTTAACCAATCGACACTCGTCATTACAAATTATTTGTCTGTAATTATTAGTTCTGTAACAATACTTTAGCTCTAAAATTATACAAATGACGCTTTCTTTTGTTACAGCCGCTAATGTGTTATTGAGCGAAAACGGAGATGTCAAATTAGCGGATTTCGGCGTGGCAGGGCAGCTTACCAACACCACATCGAAACGTAATACATTTGTTGGAACACCATTTTGGATGGCTCCAGAAGTTATCAAGCAGTCTGCCTATGATGCCAAGGTAGTTGAAGTTGACTGTTGTCATATTCTTTGGTTTACAACTTTTGGTCCATTAAAGCAAAGTAACGTTTAAAGTAGGAAAAATAAATAATGAAACACATAAAGCTTGAGCCACTAGTTTTTGGTGTTTGCAAGTGTTTGTAGATGTGTGTAGATCTAGCGACAGCTAAGAATAATTTGTCATTTGAATATTTCAGGCTGATATTTGGTCGCTTGGAATAACAGCGATTGAACTGGCAGAAGGTGAACCACCGAATTCCACTATGCACCCAATGAAAGTTTTATTTTTAATTCCGAAAAATCCACCCCCTACGCTATCTGTACGCTACTCGAAATTATTCAAAGAGTTTGTGGATGCTTGTTTAAACAAAAATCCGGAAAATCGTCCCACAGCCAAAGAACTCTTAAAATTTCCTTTTATACGGCGAGCGAAAAAGAATTTTTGTTTGGTGGACCTTATCGATCGTTACCGCAAATGGAAGTTGGAGAGAAGCGATGAATCCGAGGCTGAATCTGATTCTGATAGGTATGCACTTTGCTTGCTTAAATACTTTATTAGGCGGGTAGTTTTAGGTTTATTTATCTTCTGTCATGACTGAATTCTGTTTAAAGTATGATGATATCAAATACGTAACGATAACGTAAGCTTTATGAAGGCACTGTTCATTTCATATACAAATAACATTACAGTGAAGATACACTTCGCCGTGGGGAAAGCGACGTAGACGATCCCTGGATTATGACTGTCAAAGGACCTTCAGCCACCAATTCGTCTTCCTCGTCATTAGATTCTTTGTCGTCTACGTCATCCACTTCTTCCTTTATACCAGGAATTCTTCCTAACAGCTTGTCTTCAACGCCACAGCCTAACTCCATGCTTTCTGTTGATGACGGTGACGATGATCGGGTGGATGGTACAGGTGATCGTGCATCCCCAGACGAGTTTTCAAATTCAAAGCATCATAACAAAAGCCGTACTGAGGGACACCACTTACATCAGGGCAATGAAAATAGTTTCAAATCTTCAGCAGATAATTATCAACATTCAACCCAGCCAGCGTTTTCTCCAGCAAGCTCTTCATCTAAGTACCAACAGCAGTTATCAGAACAGCAAAGCTACCAAAGAAATCGTTCGGTGTCCCCGCCAGCTCCTCCTCCATCAGTGCCGGTGGGTAAATACCAGCAGCAGCAGCAGCAGCAGCAGCAGTCCCACCATGTAAACTCTCCAATATTTAAGAGCCAAATGCACGTGCAAAATTCCCCTGTTTCTCAAACGCACTCATCCCCAGTACATTTACAGCATCAGCATCAACATTCTCAGTCCCATCATGGAAATTTGCCAGTTCAAATGCCATCAGTAATGGAAAACAATAATTTTGGAGTTTCTCCTGTGAATAAGTCAAGGGATAGCCCGGAGAGAACTGGAAAAAACCACCACCAACATCAGCATCAAGAAAAAAATATGACTAAAGATTTACAAAGTTCCCCCCAAAGAAGTAGCAAACATAGTTCTAATCATGTTCACTCTTCCTCTTCCACGGCAGTCGTTGCTAGTAGCAATGGTGGAGTTATTTCGTCCGTCCTAACGCCTATCTTAAATGATGTAAGCAAGTTTGATTGATTTACTTGTATACTTACTTTGTCTGTTCAATGCGGTGGAATAAAACTTCAGATTCTAGCTAGTGCTATTGATTTTTTTAGTTGAAGCGAAGACCTGGAACCAATGGAACTCAAAGAGCTGAAGCATTAGACGATTTACGGCGAGCATTTGAATCAGCTGAAGCATCTTCTCCTGGGTTTTCAGAAAACTTTTTAAGAGAAACCCTCTCTAGGTTACTTCCAACTGTTTCGGATTCAAGAATTAAAGCGACCGTGGCTCGACTTTCCAGGTAGATGTGTTCAAGTATCTAATCAAAGATGAGAATACTGAATCATGCAATCGATAAATCCATTTTAATTTTAAATTTATTCTATCAGGGAAAAGTAAGGGTGGTCAAACTTGCATAGTGAACGTGGAGAATAAGCGAGGAAACTATGAGCTCTTTTTCAAATCAAAACTAATAACCCTTACAATCTTCATCGAGCCTTGTTCTATATGGTCTACATGAAGGTGACGTATAATGGATTTTTGTCAATTTCAGACTAAACGAATACGACTTATGCGGTAGTTTGCCCGTTTGATATTCCATCTCAGCTTTATAAATTAGTGAAGTGGAGTAGCCAAGTATATTCAAAGACATTGCATTCTTCTGTCGTAGTCTTAATCAAACGAAAAATATAAAGTATATATGTACTATTTTGTGTCGTTTAACGATCTTTATCGCGACAGAGCGTATATTGGAGAAATCATGCATGTTTTTCGAAATAAGTTTAGAATATTTTCAGTTTGATTCCCGAGAATACAAGAATAGGGGCCGGCGTCAGATGTGATTGAGATTAACTTTTATTCGAATAAAAAATTTCAGCCTTATTTAGAAAGTACATAACACTTACTACGAGTGTAAACTTGTATTCTGGTGCAACATTGACGGCGTATGATATTGGTACATGATTTGATGTCCTTTAACCTTGGACGATGAAATCTTAAATTATCTTAATTTGTATGCTTCAATGAAAATATTTTGTCTCTTGTAGTTTTCAAACCAATCAAACTTGTGTACAGATAAGCATGAGTTTATTGTGTGCCACAAAATGCATCTGCGGGCTATTTATTACCAATGTTTTGATTTTGAAAGCTTATAATTTAGTTTCTAACCTTGCTCGAATGCGTTTACGTTTTCCAAAGTATTTCACTTATGATTTGATGTAATTTTGCTTTTACGATTTTATTGTAGTACGGCAGAATGTGAATTAGCAGAGTATATTTTTTGATTTTCACATATTGCATTTTATTTGTAGTACCAGTCGTTGCTTCTAGCTACATCACCGTTCACTGCGTTTAACTAAACTAGAGATTTAATTTTAAAGTAGTATTCTGTATGTATTTAATTTTTCTTTAAAATAATAATGTTGAAGCTAATTAAAGCTTACCATTGCAAAATAAATTGAATTATATGTTCAAATAGACGGATATGTGTACGTCTTGCCTTTCAAAACGTTATTGTGTGCCGCTCTAAAGCTGAATAATTATTGCGGAAGAATCATTGAAATCAAGTCCGTTTCTATACTACTGTATTTATTCTTATTCCGCCAGAACTAAGTATAAAAAAAGCAATTAATGCACTAGGTATATTGAATTGAAGCTATAATATTTCGTCATAATCCGACTACTCTGTTAATTTAAGTCGTATGACGTACTTACTATGGACCAGAATAGTCCACCTACATTATGTCTGTATTATTGCGACATACTTGCTTTAGTTTTTCAAAATCCTGTATCACTCCTCATCCTATTGCCCTCAGCCATAGTACTGTATTTTTTATCCAAAATCTCGCTATGGATTGGGCAGTTTTATTATATCGATGTTTTTACATCAGTTGAGTGCTATGAGGAGACATCACGACATTTATCTATTTCAAATATAAAGCATACAAAAATATATAATATTGTCTACTTCAAATTAATCCAACCTTTTTGGAAGATCCGAAAATAAAATAATTTCACAATAGTTGTAACTAGATACATATTGTAGGTGTACAAGGATTTAAATTATTAGAAGGCGCAACTATTTTTGCCTGAAACGATGTTCACGTTGTGTACTATAAGAGTTTATCTAGTAAATCTATATTATTATGACATGTAAAAAAAATTGTATGTGCGAAGCATTACGATATTGTAGTATCTTAGTTCTACGGGAAAGGACGAACAGTAATACGTAAAGCACCCAGATAGACTTTGAAAACGGTAGTCAAACTAAAACAGTATAGAGTGATTAGTCTTATTTTCTTCTACAAAAAAATTTAAAATAACAAATTACGATGCATGTATTTTAAAATGTACACAGAAAAATTATACTAGTAATCGAATTAATGTACATATAGCATTGCTATATTGGAAGGTGTACCTCAGAGTTCATCGTGAAGATAATACATAATAACTACATATTTAAATACCTGCTAAACACAATATAATATATCATCCACATGATTTGATTCGTATTTTATCACGCCATCATGGAATGGATGATAGGAATGTGATGGATCGAATCATCGAATGTTTGAAGTCATTGTTCGTCAATATTAAAACGAGTTTAAAAAAAATCATGGAATCTTATAGCTGACTATCCCTCCTGCTTTGTTTAGGCGAGAAGATAAACTATAGCAACTGTATAAGAGACGCAAATACCTTTGCAAACACTATAATTTTTCGTGGCAGTCAAGTTAGTTCCCTTGGAGTGTACCCTACGTATTCGTTAACAAAAATATTGCGGAACCAAATACTTAAAAAATGTTTAGGTTTCAGGTAGGAATTTTAGTGCCAGGTATAATTCATTGATTCATAAAAAGGTTGTTTCTTTAGCTATCATATGTCAAAATGTGACTCATGTTGTTGGTGGTGTTATTCTACGTATTTTGTTCTTGTGTTCTTACAATGTATCACTTACTAGTAAAGTTAGGGTACCGAGCGTGGTAAAGATTTGAAGGTGTAGCCGCAGTTTAATACCTCTCATCAATCCCGGTGGGTGTTATATTTCCACTAAAAAACACATGCGACTGAAGGTTTCTATTCTTTAAAAATAAAGTCTATTAAGTTATAAATTTTGACGCGATGTAATTTATTTGTATTGAAGTAACACACGGTTTTACCGGAAATCGTTCCATACAATAAAATGAATATTGCTGTACTGTATATGATTAAGTAGTATAGATAATTAAAGTCTTTAGTGTCTGGATGACAATTACTAAATTTCTATTCCTAACTAGAATGTTAAATTATTTGTGAAATAGTTCTGTATTTTTGAAGGTATAAAAAAAGAGAGCTCTAAAACAAAATGGTGAAAAATGCCAACGAACAGGGCATATAAACTGGTGATCATATAATATTCTTTTTTAATGGTAAGTCTAAACGTATTAGTTGGGGGAAAAATGAAAGTTAATATTTGAAAGCTATTTATATTATTTATGGGTTACTGATATAGTGGTGTGTTTTCCTGTATTAACACCTAAATGAACTAAATAATGTACTGATTACTAATTAAATATTGTGGTAGGTAGTTTAAATGTAAATCACAGCAACAACGGTACACTGCATTGTTGTAAGTGATTTACACATAGTATAAGTTGTGTAGTATTTTCTAGCTCACATTATTTCAGTCTGCTCGGTACCAGAACGTTTGCAACTGTCTCTGTGTGTGTGTATTTTAAATTTTTTTAAATGTAGGTATGCCACCACCTTTATTCCTGTTTTAATGTCACGTACCAAGATGTTTCAAGTTATTAAAGTTAAAGTGGTCAGTTGTAGGATTATAAAATGCATTATAATTTCGATTCTTACGATTACGGTACGATTTTAGTGAGTGTACTCAAAAGGTATAAGATACGCAATTTAGCTCAAGATTGAATTTCCCGAGGACTGTTTGAATTTGAACTTAGCGAAATCAATCAAATTAAATCACATCATTCACATTTGTAATATTTTTTCTTCTTCCATTTATCATTTGGATGGGAATTAGAAAGTATCTATTTCAATATCCAAGAAAAATATGAGAGAAGACTACTATTAGCATTATTTGTTATGTGAACGGGAGGTCCGCAAAAATTCGGAAATAACAGCTGTGTTAAGTGTAGGTTGACGTTAATATTTAAAAAAATCAAGTAGTTCAGTTCTCAATGTTGTACTATTTGGGGTATAATTAAATCATTTATGTTGTATGAAATGATAATGTTCTGTGGCCAGTATGACCACTGCGGTTATTAATTGTTTTGTCCTAGTACAGATGCAGGTATATATCTACCTACATAAATGAAACTGTTACTTTTCACGTAGTGGTTCACTTGAAATTCAGAGTAGGTTAAGTAGGTCCTGAAGTACATGCATTCATTAGCTTCGTCTTCTCAAAAGATAGAAAAAGGTGCCCATGTAGAGATTTTGACCGAATCACAGCGTCGCGATATCTAAATTATTACCGGTTTATTGAGATCGTAGTAATGACGTTTCATGTAAGTTCCAGTGTCGTGTGTCGATTGATGTCCAAGTTTAAAAAAACAAAATATAGTGAAACAGTGAGCTACAGTTTCAAAACAGTACCATGAATGATGATGGGCAGTTAATTTTCATAAAGTGTTGTGTAATTGTATCTGTATTGTTAAATAATTTAGTATTCATTGTAATAATTATTAATGGCTCTAAATGTAGGTACATTACAATGATTTCTCCAGTAAGATATGATTTAAGTTGTAGCTTCCGTTTACTAGTAAGTAGACTACTAAGTGCGTATAGTTGAGGGAAGTATTACTGAATGTTTAATTTTATATCTTGTATTGCTAAGTACTACGAATATTTAATGAGGGTAACATGTTGATTGTGTTGTATATTACTGTAATCAATCATATATTATATTATTATAATTAAAATAATAGCCCATCTTACGTCTGTAATATCGAAATCATGATGATAGCAAGTGACCATTCCAATTACAAATTGATAATGAACTCTGTGAAAGTATACTTAAATAAAATCATTTAATTGTACATACATAGGTAAATAGAATATATTTAAGGTAAGGATTTTAAGATACCACATATTATATAAAAATTAAAAAATAATATTCAAGTAAAAATTTAGTGAATATAAGTTTTAAAGAATATTGTAGAGAAACAGAACTATTATGTTCCATGTGTCTGTCAGATAAATAAATGATCTATTATATTGATGACGGGTACAGCAAATAATTTTTAAATATAAAATATTATGAATACTACCAAAGTGTGTATTACTTAAAAGTTTCCAAAATTACGGAACATTTCCCAGCAAAAAAAAATGAATTTATCAGCTCTTTTATTTGATTATGCTAATTTCTGTGTCATCACGAGTTTAACACTCACACACACATATTAAATGATTAAATTGTAGCTCATAATATGAATATTGCGTGTTATGACTACGAGATGATATAATTTTACATACTTTAAGTGCTGAGCAAGTTATTAGTTTTAAAGGCAAAGAGTTCAACTGTGACTATAATCGTAAGAAAAATCAGGTCACTTGTGTGTGCATAATAACTTTTATTTAAAATTAATATTTAAATCCAAATATTGAGTGATGATTTTAATGTAAAACATATTATATTTCAGTAATGATGATTAAATTATAAAAAGGAGAAAACTTGAAATTTTCGCATGGAGGTTTGTTATAGTGTTGTAGTTACTATTAATTGTAATACACTGATTGAATTTAAATATCCACTGTATTCTGGATTTTGTTGTAATAATATGACAAGACCCCGCTACAACAATGAGTAAATAAATAAATACATGAGCCCTGTGCCATTTTTGGGTTAAAAAAATAAAGTCACGCTTTCAGCATCGCCATTAGTTTTTTGTTCCGTACTACCTGCATACGTTTTAGTATACAAGTTATAACATGCCTATTAATCCTTTATGACTCAGGGCAGAGGGGGATCGCCAGATTCCTACGTCTATACAAACTGACAATGGGGTTTGTCTGGAAATTTTTTAAATTATTAGTTCTAAAATGGGCAATTATTTAGGTTCCATGAAAAAGCAAGTTGAATTTGACAACAGCCATGAAGTACAAGCCCGTCGTCAACAAATCTAAAAATGAGATGCTAGCTACTTATTCTTACTGATTTCGAGTAAAACGTTTTGCTAAGTTCACACACCATTTTTAATCTTAATATCATTTAAATAATCAACAGGGCATATAACACACCGTGTACACTTTCAAACTGGACACTACGCATACAGGAACAGAAATATTATATAAGCTTCCTAGTCAATAAGGAAGACACGGAGGACTCATTAAACAACTGCATAATGGTACTGCCATTTGTGTACAAAATCGTTACAAAATTCATACAATGTAAAAAAAAATGCTCGCACGAAATTCTAAATCTTTCTTTTGTAACATTTATTTCATTATAGTATATATGTTAATAGCTTTATCTTCACCAACAGAGGCTAATTTATTTTTTGGACCCCACACAACTGACCAAATTTGGTCTGCATGAGCTTCTTGGAAAGTATGTGAGCACGTTTTTGTTTCCAAATCCCAGATACGAATACTTTTATCAGCACTGCAAGTCGCAAAAGTTTGTCCATCCGAAGAAAATGCAACTCCCAGAACCCATGAACTGTGCCCTGACATTGTGCCGACGACAGAGAAATCTTGCCTGAAATACAAGGTTTTATACAAATAATAGTTATTAGTTTACAAAAATGAATTAACTTAATGTACATTTTTTTCAACTGAAGGGTGACGCGAGAAGTAATGGAGCTTACAATGCATAAATTTTGACATGTTTATCATCTGATGCTGTTAGCAGTAAACTTGAGTCAGGAGAGAAAGCTAATGCTCTGACAGGCATGGCATGCCCTTCAAGTGTCTTGAAGAAATTACCCGTAGGTCCATCCAATAGAGCAACTAATCCGTTTGAACCACCGCAAGCAATCCACCTTAATAGATTTGTACAGAAAAAGATTATAAAGTCGAAACTTATTTTGAATTCAATAAATCGCAATAAACAGTTTTATAATTTCAAAATCGGGTAACTACGAAGTGAATCTTCAATTTTGTGAAAACTTCAATGTCAAATACAGTGGAAGCTCGTTACCCCGATTCTTCTCGGGTAAACCGGTATAACGAGTACACCGGTTAACAGCTAGACGATTTAATACAGTAAAATACGAGCTGTCCAGCATTTACACTCCGGTATAGCGAGTAAACCGGAATATAGCAGCGAAACATATCGACTTGTTACTGCGTATTTCTAATTCCACGCAAAATTCTACACGCACCCAATGCAATGCCCAACTAGGTACCCGATTTTTATTCCAATCTAATTCTTACTTACTTGCCATCTGGACTGGTAGCTAAACTTAAAGCCATTTTCCCTTTCGTTTCCAATGACTTTTCTTTCTTTCCTGTTTCTACATTAAACATCTCTATTTTTCCATCGCCATTTCCACTAATAATGTACTTAGAATCTCTCGTAAACTCTACAGTCCAACACTCCAGGGGACCAGAATCAATAGATTTCTTCTTTTCATAAGTTTCTAAATCCCATATACTAATATTAGAGTCTAATGAAGAAGAGGCAAACATTTTCCCCGACGGATCAATGACTGTAGACACTACACCCAAAGAATGGCCAAGTAAAGTTTTTTCCAAACTCAAGTTTTGTCCGCTTTCATCTATGCTCCAAACCTAGAAAAAATACATAGTAGGCAATTACTACCTACAATTCCCATATACGTATGTCTTGCAAGATTACTTCTCTTACTAGTTCGTCAATCAAATCGTACACAAGACATAACTAAGATCCAACCCAGTTTATACGGTAAAACTAACGGTAATATTAGTAAGGTCTGAAGCCTTACTAATATTAAATGCACACATCACTAACTACTAAATCTCGTTTATTATTAGCTGTCATACCCTGACTGTGTCATCTAGAGCTCCAGTGACAAGCTTGCCTGGCTGGAGTGGATCCTCAGGATTGTAGTACCAGTCTGCAGCCCAGATCGCTTCCTCATGGGCCTGATCCAACCGCTTCTCGATTGTATTCTAGAGCATTTAAAAGTTGAAACAGTAATAATTAGTAAACCTGGAACTATAAATAATATATGATGCATTTTTATTACTGCTAATTCAAAACTGCGAAGAGTCGAGATTAAGACTAAGTATACTTGCACATACCATGATTTGTGACTGAAAAGTGTAATGACACTAATTAAAGTCTTTCACTAAATACGTGACCACAACACCTCACGATAATACAGCTGCTGCCTCTGCCCCTGCCCCAAGATATGGCTCTGTTTTGCGCTCCCTGTTCCCGTCCGTCCGTCTAGGAACAACAACCAGCATTAACGACAAGACAAACAACACCGAAACCAATTTGCAACTTGTAGCGTGGAATCTGAATCGTATTTTATCCAGTAACTTTCTCCGACAGCAGTGACCTGACACCGATAATTCCCAGCCTTGCCAACCCACGAACAATTGACAGTTTACGAGATTTAGGCCACAGTTGCCCCCTTAAAAAAAAATCTAAAACTTGCTGCCTCAACCACAACCACCCAGATTTCTGTGACGATTCCAAGTAGAACTCTGAACCTTCTTAACGTCTAGTAATCGACACTGGCAATCTTCAAAGGACGTGTTTACCGACCGAGTTGAGCGATTTAAATTTTACCGCCTAAACCGCCTCGATGCGTCAGGCAGGCCAGCCATCAAGCAAATGATGCTCCCTTTTTAATGGGTAAAAGTTAATTCTCCACTGTTAACACAAGTGACGGGAAAGTATGCATTGGATTGCTTTCGGAACTCAACGTGAGCGTATTCTTTTTTACCATAAAAGTAAATCCTACATGGCAACGTACCCTCTTTGTTACTTCAATATCTCGTAGCACAAATTGAAATCAGAATTTCCTTGAGTTAAAATTGGGTCAAAGTTCAATATTGATCTCGGAGTCTATACACTTCCTATTTGCCATTTTATTGGCTTTAAAATAGTGTATCCCACGTCCCTGTTGTATGAGCGTGTCATGGTCCCCGTGTCATGGCCCTGCGGTTCGTATGTTACTGAACGTTCACATTTAGGCAGTAGAGTTGTTCACATTTAGGCAGTAGAGTTGTTCACATTTAGGCAGTAGAGTTGTTCACATTTAGGCAGTAGAGTTGTTCACATTTAGGCAGTAGAGTTGTTCACA